>JAVQIZ010004603.1:0-14365 GCA_036023535.2 Galaxias brevipinnis
AGAGGAGTGTGGAGTATGTGCTAGTTAATGAGCTCCCACAATGCATCGCTTCCGATTTAATAATGGTTAACATTATCGTGATTGAATGACAGCAAATCATTCGCCTGTTATGCAAAACAAAAACAAAGCAATATCAAGGTCACGTCTTCATTTAGGCTAATGTGTTACAATTATTTGAACCATTTACTATCCGAAATCTAGGTTCATATGGGTTTATCTGCATGGAAACAGTGATGTGAAAAAGCATTTCTACCTTACCTATATTTCTGTATTTAAAATATTTACAGCAACATTACAAATAAATCTATCTCCTTTCAATGTAATATTGTTACCAAAACAGATCACACATTTTTAATCAGTGAAATATGTCTTCGACAAGTCTTCAATGGATTTTACTGGAAATTATCAGTATACTTTGACATCATATATAATTATCTGATATAAAAATGTTGACCCCATGTTGACCCCAAATTGACCACTAGCGCATGACCTATCTGAGGTTGGAAATTTGAACACAGCCTTCACACACACACACACACACACACACACACACACACACACGTTGTCTTCTTAATTCTAGGTCTATGTGGTTGGCAGTGTGGCACACAGCTACAGCCAGGGACAGGCCACAGGAGTGACTGACCCAGTTCTGTCATGGCACAGGGGGCCGAGCCCAGGGTTATCAGGATCAGGGTGCTGATAGCGCCGACCGCAACGCAGCCTCTGTGCCACTTTGACGGGGCATACACTAATAAAGTAGTACAGAGGGAGAGAGAGAGCGAGAGAGCGATCACGCCTGCCCCACGAAATACCTCACCATTTATTTGCCGTGTCTAAAGTAAACATAAAGAAAATAGATACCGCCCTTTCCAAGTTCCACTGAAATGATTCACCATTTCTTTGGCAATACAGGAATGATACAGTTCAGGTCATAAACCTAAAGGGGTAAATGAAAGGTTGCTGGATGGGTGGTACTAGTATGGGAGACATTAACTTGGTTTGACTTGTGGAGTTTCATGTCATTCATTACAATGGGTTGAAGAACTACTAAAATGCCCACAATACTATCCAGCTAGAGACACCAGCCAGGGACACCATCGTGTAAAGACAAGAGGAGCCATTACAGGAGCCACCGCCGAAGATGATTGTTTTTCTAAAAAGCTAAAGACCAAATTTGCGCCTATGCAAAATTTCTCATTTTTATCTTTGGTGTTTTTCGAGAGCACAGTCTAAATCGGTTCAAACTATTTATTCAGAACCTCTTTATGGTCTCGGAATTTACCAAAAACAAACGTGGTCTTCAATTCATCAATGCATCCATTAATATTTATAGTGTAATGAAACTACGGCATACCTCACAAACTGCAAACTAATGGGCAAATTGGAGGCACCACATCCCCGCTGAAACAACTGCCAAACTGTGCCGCGTAAACAGTTTTAAAAGCAATAAATATTAAACACCTCATCTCAATAAATCAGCGGCTCGATACACCATTTATTTCTGATCGCAAACAAACCCCATATAAATTCTCCTGTTAAAAATCAATCCGACAACACGGGAAATGAGATCGTTTGACAGCTTAATAGATTTGAAATCACGGCTACAACCGCCCGGGAATGTCTCCGGCAGAACAGGACATGTCCCGAGGCAGATTCCCCTGAAGGCTGGTGAAAGACCGTCTCTTATTTATCCGTGTCTCCACACCTGCCAGTCAAAGTGAAAGGTGACCTATGGAGCCACACAGGCATGGCTACAGTCTACGGCGAAACCGTCTTGCCTTTCATCTAAATGGCATATTGTCCACATCCCCTGTGCTGCCACACCAGACTCCGAACCAGAGCTTAGGCCGACATTAACAACGGAGCGGACGGCTTGATGTTCTCGACTGAGCAAAACGACAACTTGAGGAGATGCGCCTTACGTGTTCCAAACTAAGAATATATTTGTCTAGTTTTTATTTATGACATCAAATGCTAAGTTATGGGATTCTTCCATCTAATATGTTTATATTTTAATTTGTGCATTTTTTATTGTTTCTATTCATGTAAATTGATGGTCAGCCTATCAACTACATTGATCCAACTCAGTCCATTGTATTGTACATTGCTTGCCTAATGTTAAGCACTTTGAATTGCCTGTGTATAAAATGTGCTATACAAATAAATTTGACCTGACTTAACAACAGGCTTTCACATTGACAAGGGCATCGCTGTATAAATGCACTCTTAGACAAATCACTTTGAAGGCATGCTGACTTCGTTGGATGGGATTTAAATTAAAAGCATCAAAATATGCATGAATGATGTAAAAGCAGTTAAATGCTAGACATATAAACTACTTCACAGAGACCATAAGACCATACCAATTGCCATGATTTTCAAGAATTGCTGATCTAAGTTCAGTTATACAGACATTGTCAAACAAAAAAAGGAGGCTGGTGACTGCAGACAGGACCGTGAACTTGAATACCATACCACTCAATACTATTTAGTTATCAATATATAAGATCAATTGAATGGATCTCAGTATATCTGGATAGACAAAATATCTATAAATACCTGTCTCAAACTAAAAAAAAGAAAGTAAAGTGAAACGTTACAAACGGACAATTGGTATGGCGTGTATCTGTGTAGACGTCAATGTCTGGAGGTGCTTGTGCTGAATAATCCATCTAAGAGGCTTTAGAGTTCGCTTATGCTTTTGTCTTTGCAGCCTTACCATCTAGCAAAAAAAGGTTTCCTGCCTGCCCTAGGTATCCCACACCACCTAGTGAGCAGATTTGACCCGTTGGCTTCCCTTCCACTACCCTAGCAATCGTATATTTCTATATTTTAGATATATACGAGATGTAAAATCCTTTCATAATATTCAGAGGCATTGCAACTTGGTTCTTTGTTAGCTATGCATTGTGCTAGCTACAGGTTGATTACGCACTGACATAAACGCATCTCGCAAGCTCGATTCGTGAGAGCACATGCAGATACAGGCATTCAACATTGGTAAACAAAGAATTCGACCACGTAGTCATTCATACTGTACACCAAAACAAAAACGAATAATAAATTAGTGTGAACAAATTGCAATTCCGTTTTAAACCCTAATCGAATTCTGTAACAGCAAAATCAAAGTGGGTAGCCGTATAGCTATCGGTGTCACTCCTCCGACCGTACCGCCATCTTGGGCCGACCCAAGCAGCCAGCCATTATTTGCAACAACCTTCCAGTTAGCCTACTCGATCGCTTGCTAGTCACTAAATCTAAAAGCAAACAAAAACATACAGGGTCCATGCAAGAGACGGTGCACGGCCAAAAAAGAAACCCGTGGGCCGTGCACGAGACCGTTGTAACACAACATCCATTCTGCACGCGACTAATAGACACAGCGTAACGCAGCTGCTAACTAGCAAGGAACCAACACCTAACCAGAAAGGCAGGGAAATAAAT
This sequence comes from Galaxias brevipinnis, assembly GCA_036023535.2. Lineage (NCBI taxonomy): Eukaryota > Metazoa > Chordata > Actinopteri > Galaxiiformes > Galaxiidae > Galaxias > Galaxias brevipinnis. The sequence continues at coordinate 3,445 of JAVQIZ010004603.1, forward strand.
TGCTTGATTTTAAATTGCCAGCAAGCCTGTTCAGACAGTGTTAGCTTATGCATAAATCCACTGGTGTTACTCCTAATCGAACGTTGGTAAATGTGATTTACTCTTTTTGATACTTCAGCAGAAAAGTTTCTGCAAGGATATACCGACAGTTGGCTAAGGCCACAATGTAACATAGAACCAGAAAATGTTGCGTCAACAAGAAATTAGCACAGAGAACACTGAAGTAGGGAGCATTATTCACTTATCATGACAATATTGTAGTTAGCTTCCATTTATAGCCAACGTTATCAGAATGGCTTGCTTGCTTTTGCAACCTGCGCGTAACCGCAGGTGCAAACAGCCTGGGTCGCCCATCGGATGATGTGAAAGACCAACTAACGTTACAAATCATTAGCTAGCTGGACTTGTATTATTCAGATGACAAAGTTTTTATAAGAGATAGCTTGCTTATAAGCCGCTGACTGAGTGTGTTTGAATGTAATGGGCTCGTTTGTTCTGTTTGAACAGTCAGGGTCCTTGACTGGTTTTGGAGCTCGCGCTAGCAGGGTTAGCTACCTTCAACAGCAAGGCCTTCGTTCTGGCGCCATCTTCATGAAGCCTCTGAAATCCAAACAGTGAGCTGCAAGCAAGAAGACAACATAGGCGGTTCAGAATCACTTGAAGAGCCGTTCACACATATTAACTGTATATATGTATAAGAAACAATTCCCATTTTAAATTTAATATGCAGTTAAGTTTACAGGGTAACGGTTCCGACCTGTCAATTCCGGCCAAACTGTCCCTCTCTTGGGCTGTCAGTGTCGGAAAGTCCTCTTCGGTTTCACTCGCTTTTCCCGCCGCCATTTTCTTTTCCTCATCACCACCACCAGAAGCCGAGCCGAGACTCCGAGCAGCAGCGCAGGCAGCAACAGCGAGCGAGACTCCGCACGATTGCATGGAATCGCGACGAGAGGACGAACGAATTGCTCCACCAATTCAAAGAGAAAAAACTAAAAATTGTTCAGAAACAAAAAAGTTTTTCCCAGGATCGGAAGATGCAATTCAAAATAGAAAATCCTTTCTGGAACAGAACTCGCGCTCTTGAAACCTTCCAACGTCACATTTTTTAACACAGTTGCTTATATGCAGCTATTAAAACGTGAAGCATGAAGTACAGTATCTGGAAATACGATATTTCACCATAAATCCCTTACAGCTACGAACCTAAAGTTGTTATAATTGTGTCACCCAAGCGAACCCACGCGCCGCTGTAATCACGCCCTCTCCTATCCTTGTAGCCAATAAGCGATATGACTTGCCTTAACTTGAGGCCTGTATTCATATTTTTCTTCAGAAAACACCAAAAAATTTAATAGAATTTCTTTGACTGATTTTGAAATATTTAAGTTACCTTTGTTAATACAGTTTAAATTGACATGATTATTATTCCATATAAATATATATAAACAACTAATCAAAATGCGTGCGTGCCTTGGTTTGAAAGCTCAAGTCTTTTAATTTGCTTAAAGTAGCAGTGGCCAGCCAGAGCCACCTAAACTTTTTCAATTGTGGCATTTGCTATTCCCACTGTAAATATTCAATGTCGAACACTTATTTTTTACGAATGTGGTGAAGTGATCAGAAAGTATCCAAATGTGGCATATTATAGATTGAAGTGACCAGACAGATGATCATAGCGTTAACTGACGTGGCGGTGTGGGCTGGGCTTAAGATTGTCAACAATCTGGTGACATAACAATTTTCTCCAAAATGGCGGAAGGAGATCGCCGAGAAGGTGAATCCTGAAAAAGTCCTACAATTGATCGAGTTATACCGATGAAATGTTTGTTATTACCCTGATGATAAAACTATAGCTAACCAACTGTGTCTTTATACTGTATAGCTAGTTCTAGCCATGTGGGCTGGCTTTTTGTAACTGACAACAGCTAGTTTGCTAGCACAGTAACGTTAGATAGCTAGCTAACTTTAGCCCACCAACATTGCTTGAATTGTTCTTTCAGTTTTGGTTCGGTAACAATGGCAGCCATTGAATAGCCATAAATTGAACCGTGCACATTTCTTTTTGATGGACAACACGATTTACATCTTAGTGTTAAGTTATGCAATTGTGGTAGTAATGTAACATACTAGTAACATTATGTGGAGCTCACAAAGCTTCTTTCTCTTACTCCGGTTTTCATGACCGTTTTTCACAGGGCCAGAGGATCCCGAGAGCGAGGACGAGGCCTATGAGGTTGTGGACCTTACAGAGTACGCCCGGAGGCATCAATGGTGGAGCAGGGTGTTCGGGAACAACTCAGGCCCCATTGCAGAAAAGTACTCTGTGGCCACTCAGATCATGATGGGAGGGGTCACTGGATGGTAGGTGGTTTGGTGCATCTTTCATTTTGTCTTACACTTAAAAATACCAAATGTTCCTTATTTTCCGATAGACCATAATAGCATGTAGTTAAACCACACTTGCCATCAGAAACATGTCTATTGTCACCCCCAATGGACTACACAAAACTGTGGTCTAATAGCAGAGTGTTAACGTCCATTTGATCATTCAAAATAGGAACTCAGGTGTGAGCTATTACAATTGAGACAACTATGTACTTTGGACCCTCTTTGTAGGGTTGTATGCAATGATGCCGTTTCTATTAACGATAAAGGAGAACGCCACATCTGTAGATTAAACTTTCAGTACTGCCATGATTTGGCAGCGATGAGAAGCTTAGTACACACACACACACACACATATACTCTTGTACTCAGTCTTTGTCCTGCTGTATTTTTGTCTGTTCACTTACTACCTCTGTCTCTCTAGTTGTGGTTTTAACTTATACACGTTCATTTATATCTGCAGGTGTGCAGGCTATCTCTTTCAAAGAGTGGGGAAGATAGCGGCTACCGCTGCTGGTGGAGGATTCCTGTTGTTACAGGTAACCGCCCCATCACAACTCTGCACAGAGTAGTAGGCTCCTCGATTTTAAATGGGACTTAACTTAAATCTCCTCTTGACACCCACCCAAACAGATAGCCAATCACAGCGGCTATGTGCAGGTGGACTGGAAGAAGGTGGAGAAGGACGTTAACAAAGCCAAGAAACACCTGAAGAAGAAAGCGACCAAAGCTGCCCCGGAAATAAACTCCTTCATCGCGGAGGTAAAGGTAACTTATCCTGACGCTCGTCCTTCAATGTTATTCCATCACACGTTTGTCCGTTCTAAACAATCGAAGTGCGGGATCTAGAGTCTATGTACTAAGCATGAGGTGACTAATAACAAACACTTATTATCCTGATGCGCTTCTAGACCAGTAGATTTGAGATACACCAATCGGGTTTCCACTCGATTGAGTTTCAGTTTAGTAAGATATAGCTAAACATCTTGTGCCATGTATATGAAGTTTGTATAATACTTTTTAAAGTTTTCTGCTGGTTTGGTAGATTAATAAGTACAATGTATATATGCAAATTATATGGATGACTATAGCTTTCATGTTAGCCGTGATAATGTGATGCAGCAGCAGTGCCCCCTAGTGCCAGATTAGAAACATTACACCTCTTTTGAAATAGCCATGGTTTGTTGATAGGAAACGTAAATGCAGCGCTGCTCTATAAATTAAATAATTAAATCCCCACTCCTTCAATTGATCGTTAATTTAGACCCAGTAAATGAGTTCCAGGCTGATGCACGCTCTTGTAAGCCACTTTGTATTATTTAAGACGAGTGGCGCTGGAATGGAAAAAAAAAACAGCTTATGCTTATTTTACCTCACTTCACAAGCCTTTGAATATGTTTAATTCATCTGGTGCTTGATAGTCGCCTTAATTAATGTTGCTCCCTCCTTCTCCTCCCCCTCTCTCTCTCTTTCCTCTCCTCATCTCACAGGCCACAGAGTTTGTCAAGAGGAACATTGTGTTATCCAGTGGATTTGTCGGGGGATTCCTGCTCGGTCTCGCCTCGTAAAAATCACATCGCCACCGGTTCATTTCGAGCCCCAGACCAAGGCAACGGTGGCCACGCAGGAAAGCTGTTACAACTGTGAAGCAAGACACCCACACAGGACATAGTCATTCACACTGTCACTCGATACTTTCTCCAATACTGCCCAAAGTGTACACCCTTTTTTTCCCCCCAAATTGGACCAGTTGAGTGATGAGGTCGTGTACAAACAGCATTACGCTCCCTGTTAGCGCATTGCTTGATCATTCCGATGTGTTTTTTGTCGTAAAGGAAGAGTGCACATTTTTGGGTGTTGTAATAGGGACAGTGCGGACCTTCCGTGTGAACGTCCCGCTCCTCTACTGATCAAAGCTGCTTACTGAGAGAAGGGAAAGGGTGCTAAACATGTCAAGTTGCCAAATTGAACCACGCGACACCCTTTTTCCTGAAGGCCAAACTTGATACCTCATTTTACAACGACTCGTTGGATGCCAGGCCACACATTCTGGGTGCTGGAATGTGAATTGGCTTAACATCTGATCTGAGTCTAGATTGTCCATCCCCTTTGTCAGTGTTTTATTTAGATGGATGCTGATTTGGGATCAGCGGATTACGCCCCATGTCACAGGGTGAACCTGTAAAGACAGCGGGGGGGCAGTCAAAATCGAAGGACTTCTGTACTATAAAAATGTAAATGTCTCAAAGTATTTTGGTTTTAAATATTTGAGAATGCTTTTCGACCTTCACTGGCTTCCCGCGAATCAGCTACAAAATCCTTCCTCTCACCCAGGACGCTTTACCTAACCTGACCCCTCCCTTCCCAACCTCCTCCATCCCTATCATCCTTCCCTGCCACTGCTATCCTCCACAGCTCATCACCATGTCCAGACTTCAGAACAAGCATGGGGATCGAGCATTCTCTGGGATAGTACCCAGATGACAGCACTATCTCCCTAACTCACTATTAATCTTTCGCCCCGCATCGAAGCCCATCTTTTTCTCCGTTAAATATCCTGTTCGATCCTTGATCTGATATTCATTTTATGTTTGCTGTTTGAGTGTCATTGTCTGTTTCCATGTTTGCTGGTTACAATGTGAAGCGTCTTTGGGTTTTTGAAAAGTGCAATATAATTTACAATGTGTTATAATTTTAGGTTGGTTTGGTTACACTTGTTTGACACTTGAACTGCCTGGGAAGTGTTAATATCACTTGCAGACAAGCCAAACTAAGTACATCTTAAACTGTGAACATAATTCTAATCAATATTTTTGCTGCAATGAAATGCTGTAATGGCAGTGATACACCATATACATCAAATCCAGAACATGTCACTGTTCTATAGCTGTATAATGTACTTTGACAATACTACACAAATGACTATAACAATACTCTTGTTACAATAACTGTCTATGTCCTTCAACTGTGGGTCATGGGTCTCCTCCTATTTGTGTGAATAAGCTTCTTTTTTTTTTTCTTTCCCAAAATGGTAAAGAAATAATTACAAAGATTTTACAAAACTGGGTCGATGCATCAAAATACACTTTTATGTTACATCTGCATGATGGCCCGTAAAATGATATAAAACGAGGATGCTGGCCTATGGACAGTGGTTTCCGACATACTCCCCACACCTGTTCACCATGAGCTGCTCACCAAAACGGCACCCCGACCCCATGCATTCCAACCCTCAACACGCATTGTCGTCTTCGATGTATCTGTGAAGCTAGCAATAAGAAAACGGCAATGCTGCTGAGTTAATATGTTTTGTGTAATATATACTGTACGCTCCACTGTTTTTAGATGTAAGGTCATGCGTACCGTAACCGCTTGTGTTTTACTTCTGAATGGCCTTTTTCTTGAAGTGCAACATTACTTGGCAGATGTCAACTAAAGTTATTGTTTTTTTAACAGTGAAACAGTGTTTAATATACAACTGCTATTTTTTAATTTTTCTCTTCATAATATCGTTGCATATGTTTGTATTTAATTTTGTTACCTAATAAGTGTAATGGTTTGCCTTTGTTTTTAAATAAAGTTGCCTGACAAATTTTTGGGAATTAACAGTTCTAACATTGGCTATGAGTGTTGATTGTTTGTTCTGAGGTTGCCGGTTGCTGTATACATGATTATACAGTGTACATGTTCAACATGATTATAGAGTGTCATACTTTACTTACATTTTTAAGTACGCTGTAAGATTTAAACAAATTTGATGGACAGTGAACAATATTACTATTCATTTCAATATACATTTTTTTATAATTTAGTAAAATAAGAAAGTGCAGGTCAAGCAGTTGTTTACATGTTCAATTAAAACCATCGGTGGATTTACATTTTTCTGCCGTTGGTTTTTAACATGGGAGTTTTACTAATCCTATACTTCAATTACTGTTAGTTTTTCTTTTCTATTCAATGATGTATCACCAAAGGTTCATTTTTTATAAATCATTAAGTCCTAGTAAATTTGTTGATTTATTGTTCCATAATCCAATGGAAGAGTCAATGGAGGTTAGGGTGTTTCATTCCGATCAGTCAATTAATGGGGAATTGTTACACCCTTATCAGCTAATTTATGGACGGAGCATCAAATCCCTCTTTCCGAGACTTAATCCATGATTAATTGCAGTGAAACTTCACTTGCTACACTTATCAAAATCTCCAAGCTGACTTTTTCCTTCTCCACTTTTATTTTACATCCATCCCTTCCTGCAGTACATGGTGAAGCTGAGAAACGAATTCAGAAGAAAAGAGGGAACAAGGTGGCAGTCGGTGGGATGGCATCCTAGATCCGCTTGGCCAGTGTGCTCCTCCACGTGAATACTGCAGGGCACCATCAGGGCATGGGGACTGAAGCCCCCTCTGCTCCCCCGCACAGCCATAGACGGATGTGTGTAAGTTGCTGCTGTGTAAACGTGGTGAACCTCAATGGGCTGTGTGGGTGTAGGTCTATGTGTTCAGAAGACAGAGAGAAGGAGAGAGAGATACTGAGGCAGAGTGAGTGTGTGTAAAGCCCTGTGCAAGCGCTTGGCTGTGTGTGTGTGTGTGTGTGTGTGTGTGTACATGTCTGAGTGCGGTTTTATAGGTCTGTGTGCAGTCTGTGTGTGTGTACGTGTGTGTGTTTGTCTCAGCATACAACCACCACTGCTGCCCTCCCTGTTGCTATGGAAACTGTTCTCTTCCCCTTTCTCTCTGTGTAATAGCAGCCCTGCTTTCACTCTCTTCATTTCAAATTTCTCTCTATGGCCTGGTTACCCTCCATTTGTTCAGTTTCAAGTTATATTTATAAAAAACTGTGCCCAAGTGATGTCTTTATTGCCAGGTGTGCCTGTTTGTAAGAAAAGGGTGAAGAGAGACAGAGGAGAGAGAAAGAGAGTGTGTGTGTGTGTCTTCAGTTTTTCACCATACGATGACCACATCGGCAGCCAATCGGATCATCATTCGCACCTTTGTAGTGCCGGCCAATGAGAGGGAGCGCTCCAAACGAGAGGAGCTCCCTCTAGTGGCACCAGTTGTCTTTATAGGAAGTGTGCTTGGAGAAGGATCAGTTTGACATCATTAAGTCTTGGTACATTAATCGTTAAGTCTTGTTACATCGAAGAATACGGAATTCAACTGTACTGGCTATGTGGATTAAAGAGAACCATCAACTAATCTAATCGGTTATATATTATGTACTAATCAAATAATGTCTGGGTTTAAAGCCACAACAAACAAAGGTGATCTGTGAAAGCATGATATGGGTATGGAATAGTAGTGCTGCTATTAAGATCTTTGATTGACCCACCTTAAACAGCCCCAAGTATGAGTCGGTGGGGGCAGGTTGACCATGGGTTTAGCGAAACAGACCATGAGTAAGAGGCCTTGGTAGTTTTCTGATCATTCCATCCAAATGCTTTTAAAGTTTACTTGAGTGACACACCAAACCCATGCTTTCTCAGACATTCCCCGATGTGGAGAGACAGACACCTTAGATTGGCCGGAACTATCCCATGGATGTTGACATATGTAGCTGTTCCTTTGGAAAATAAGTAGGTCATAGTAATTTAACTGCAATAGTTTCTTATATTTAGCTATCTTCCATTAGTCCAATGGTTTATTGACCAAATGTACTATAAAACAAATGTACTATAAAACAAATGTATCATCGTCAAAAAAAGGTGTAAATCAAATCATTGGATCAATAACTCATTGAAGTTATCTTAAACCTGCCTTACTGTCTAGACTATTACATCGTTCTCATCACGAGGCTTTCTAAAATCAGCGTCATATTATTTTGATGATTAGTTTCAAGCAGTGCCCTGTAGGGGGCACTACTACCTAATTATCTCGCATCCACCTGGTTAGTTCACTTTGGCTACAGCTGTTCTGCAGCCTAAAACCATTGATGTGCAGCCTAATTTCCATCTGTAAACATGATCTTATATTACTGAACGATACACCAACAAATTGCAGATTTGGCATATTTAACCAAATATAAAATGTGATTGTGGAGTCAATTTGCTGTTTGAGGGCTTGTTATGGAAGACATCTCACTGACGAAATACAAAGAGCCTATTTGTTTGTGTTAGATTCCCCTGACCCTGCTTTGATTGTTTATTTCGTAATAAAAAAAAGAGAAAAATTAATGAATAGATGCATAAAACACAACATGGTTAAGAATGTATGCGAATTAAATGTACCTCTGCTCTTTGAAAGGACAGGGAAAAGATTGTGGAACGCTGACGTAAGGCGACGGGGTTTGATGGTCAACGCCTGCGCGGGACACACTATATTCGACCGTGGAAACTGGGTGTCGAGGAAATTGAAAAGTGGCACCTAAAACGGCATCTTGGTTCCAGAGCAATAGAGTAAATATGGCGTCTGGGCGCCCATGCGGAGCCATTGTGGTTCTTCTAACACCAGCTTCATAACAGGGAATGGGAGGAGTCTGGCATTTCTTGAAGCCGGAGGAGCAGCATCGGAGGGAGCGTAAAAACAGGAGCAACGGTGGACGAAGGAAAGACTTTGGAATACGTTAACGTTTTAATTTTCCTATACTCAACAGGGCATGTGAATGGATTCCTAATCAACAAGATGAAAGTCTTTGATCTAGGATCAGGAAGCTGAGCTCTTTGCAGCCCCGTTTCATAAATGGGGATAAGCCATCTGTGAATAGGTTGGGTGTGCACGGCGCAATAACGGGGCTAGCCAGCTAGCTATTTCTAAGGGGAGGCAGCTATAATATAAATTCAGCTAGCCCAACCATTTTAGATAGCAAGCTAGGGCTAGCTGCAGAGAAGCAAGCTTTATCGGGGTATCAACGGCTGCAAGAAGAAGCATCATCTGGTTGGCATTAGCCATCGATGCAGTCCGATTGGACATGCATAACAGGGTGTTTTTGTGCAAACGAGTGAAGAATCTCCGCGCCTTGGGGCATGGTCTTCGGATTACTACTACTTAGCCACCCGGGAGAGAGCAAGAAGGTGGGGCCGAAGAGTGTCAAACCATCAGCTTATGTGGCTAACCCGCTAGCTTTTCCAGCAAACTAGCTGGCTAGCGAGACTAGAAATAGATAGGTTTTCTGAACAGGAAATAAATATACCTGGAGAAAACAATTAGTCTTCCATTTGGAAATTTGCACCACTACGGGGTGGTTGTCTCCCGTCTCTTGAAAGGAAATACAGGACTGGCACACACGTCACATCATAGGCCATTGACTGGACTGCCATTGAAATCGTGTGGGGTGGATTTCTGGAGGAGAGCATCCTCTTTTGCTCTGGACCATGGCGGACGACGACGTTCTTTTCGAGGATGTCTACGAGTTGTGCGAGGTTATTGGGAAGTAAGTATACAACCGAAGGTTTTAATATTTTTTTGCAGTGAATGCATACATGCATCATATGTGTGCGCGTGCGTGTTTGCAAACTGAGCTACACCAGTTGGCTCAGATTGTACTGCTTCTAAATTGTCTTGACACCCAAGATGCTGTAATAAGGCCAAGTTCTGATCCACGCATTCACCATGTTTTTTTAGTACCAGCCCCCCTCCGCCTGACACGTTGTACATACCCTATTCAAACTATTTAGGCTATCAGTTATACACCATATTCATCAGACTCCCGTCAGACTTGTTGGTTTGACAAAGATGAATGTCAAAGTGCGTCTTTTAATGGTCTCTAAGATTTGGATTCTGTAATGGAGATATCTGTGGTATAATACCCTAAGGGCCATTGGACTGTCAACCCCTTGTTCTAGTCCTGGGGAGATGCTTTGCTTAACACCATTTCTCTGCAGGCTGAGATGTTCCTTGGTGTAATTTTATTTCACAAAACGGCTTATGTAATTTTAAATATGTATTAGACATGCATTTATACAGGCAGTCTGTTGGGAGAGTGTGTGTAGCAATGGTTGATTTTTAGAGTAAGCACAAAATGACTCATGCCTGTCTGGGGTCTTCGTAGGACAATCAAATCAGACATTTGCACTGGCATCATCAACAGAAAAACCTGTAGTAAACTATTTCTTTTCAGACACTCTGAAATGCAGCTAGGTTAAGAAATAGGTGTACGACGTGTGTCCCTGATGTTCAGTATGGGAAATTAGAACTCCCGCCCATGTTGGGACAGCAAAAAAAAAAAAGCCGGTTCTCTGTTCTTCCTGTGTTTCTGCTGTTTCGCCTGCTTCTGGTTGTTGGGTTTTTTTTGTGGGGGGGCGGGGGGTTGGACACGCTGCAGGAAAGGGAATGGGGTGTGCAGTGGTTAACGTACCGTGTCGCCCTTCTCCCTGTGTTTAACACTGTGTTGCCCTGTGCTCCCTTTCCTTGACACTGTGTCGCCCTGCTCCCTCTGCTTAACACTGTGTTGCCCTGTGCTCCCTCTGCTCAACACTGTGTTGCCCTGTGCTCCCTCTGCTTAATACTGTGTTGCCCTGCTCCCTCTGCTTAACACTGTGTTGCTCTGTGCTCCCTCTGCTTAACACTGTGTTGCCCTGTGCTCCCTTTCCTTAACACTGTG
>JAVQIZ010004604.1:0-15292 GCA_036023535.2 Galaxias brevipinnis
TAATTTTTCCCAAAGTACCTTGGGGAATGATTGACCTGAGTCATCGTAGCGCTGTCAGACAGACTGTGCGGTATCGTACACATTGTCAGACAGACTGTGCGGTATCGTACACATTGTCAGACAGACTGTGCGGTATCGTCCACATTGTCAGACAGACTGTGCGGTACCGTACAGATTGTCAGACAGACTGTGCGGTACCGTACACATTGTCAGACAGACTGTGCGGTACCGTACACATTGTCAGACAGACTGTGCGGTACCGTACACATTGTCAGACAGACTGTGTGGTACCGTACACATTGTCATACAGACTGTGCGGTATCGTACACATTGTTCCGTTATCTTCAGCAGAGACCTGTCGTTGAACTGCCTTCACTCTGTGCCACAACCCATTAAACCCAGAATAATCCAGGCCTTTAAAGACTCTTATTGCAGTCTCTGTTTTATGTGAATGTATAATCTGCAGTGTGTTAGAACTTCAGAACACCTTATTATTATTATTATTATTTTTGTGACTTTCTTTACATTTGTTTTTTATTTATATTTTACTTAAATTGTACTTGGCTTTCATTTTGTGATTCAACACACTAGATTATAATAATAACAATCTAAATATGTGATCTTTTAAGGCCATTTCAGACATCCCTACATGCTCAAACCCTTTAACACCTTAAAGTGTACTGATCAGGGCATTCTGTGGATAGTTTGTCCTCAAGAGGTTGCTCGCTTATATATGTATGCCTCAAGGTGCACGGGGATTTAAGTATAGCTGAAAGGGACCAATAGTCAGTTTTAGCTGCCATTATTGACAAAACACACATCAGCTAGCAATGGTCATGCCATTGGATTGATGCTTTGAATACATATTTGTGTTATTGGAGCTCCCTCTGGCTCCCATATAATGGGATCTCTTGTAAACAACAATCTTGTTGTTGCTGCAGACTGTGGTGGAGCAGTATTTATGAAGCAGTAAGTAGATGATGGACATTTCCAAGCAAACTGGTGGAATGTCCTGGCCACAAATACATGGCTGGCCTAGACGCTGGCTGAATGCTAATGTAGTGTAGGACTCAGTGTCTGGTCTGTCTGGGTCTCTGTGTGAAGTGGATGGAGAAATTATCCACCCACCCCACCATGTTAATTCATCACAGGTTCCTGTACAAAGCTGAGACACCGCGGGCCCCCTTGTTCCCATGGAGACGCGGAGCTCTTCTGCTGTTGTGTACATCAGAGTTCCCGCTGTTGTAAAAGATTATCCATGTTCACACCATAGGTAATGATTGGAGAAACACAGTGAACATGCCTGAGAGATTGACTAACCCCCTCACAGGCCACGACCAGCACCATGTACTGAATCCGTCGCTCCATGGAAGCTCTCCTTAGGATTCTAATCAGATTCTTAGTACCTGGCTAATTAATTACTTCCTGAATAATACTAATTTCCTTATAACACAGTAACTACATGCAAAGTGTAGGCAGTCCAATTGTTTTCAATACCCAGATAGCAGTGAACACTGGGCTGGATCCACCCCTCAACGGGCCAGAGCACTATTATATACAAGGGCCAGAGCACTATTGCACAACTTGTGAAAACAAGCCCTTTGTTTTGTAGTCCAATAGGCGATTGTTGTAGTGTAGGACCCTACATCATCACTCTACATCATAACAAATAGGCAGGATGCCGCAAGTGGTCACAATGCGATTTATGTTATGTGAGTTGTGGTAGCGACGTCACCGTGTACATGTGTAGCTTATTATATTGATTATGTGGCGATGTGAAACCACCACTGAACCTGAGCTTTTGTACGGTCTGGAACACCAACGACCCAGTGCTGATAAGAGCAAAAACAATTGGCTAACATTTCTGTGCCGGAATTTGGCCCATATTGATTTGAATTATTTGTATTCTGGCCCAGTTCTGGCCCAAAACTGTCTAAGGTCCATAATGCAGATCCACACCAGATATGGCCCATTGTGCAAAAAGACACTGGAGCGGCAGACCTGTTTTACCAATCTGGACCGAATGTTGGTGCACGTTTGCCCTGTACCCGGTCCAGTTTAATTCAGCTATCTGGGTAGAGAAGACAGCCGGCTGGAGTGAAGCAATAATAATTATTATGCAATAGATTTTTTTTTTAACCCTCCTATTGTGTTGGTTCAATATTAGTTCAATGTTTGTCATCCCTAAAGAAAGATATTTTTTTGCTTCATATTTAAAAGGACTTTTCCTGATTTAATGGCGACAACTGGTTAAACATAAAATGTACATGGTAATATGTTCTCAATGTTCTGTACACACATTGTACGTGTAAGTGTTCTTTGGGGTCAAATACGAAATATGAAGAGTTTAGACAGATTTGGTCTGGTGGTTGTGGCTGATGTTTGGGTCACAGTCAGTAAATGCATTTTGCAATATGTTGTCAAACAGGAGGCAGCATATGAAACTCATTATATTCTTAACAAACAAAAGTATAATGCCCTGAACGTCTTAAATGTCTTGATTAACAGTTGGTGGGAGAGCAGATTGATGGCAGGTGCATTGGTGCTTGGCTGTTCAACACAAACAGTGATCTTTGACGAAGCTGGGATTTACGAAAAGCGTGTCAGCTTAATCTAATTGTGGCCGTTCCTTTAAGTTTCAACAGAGATTTGCCAATGAAACTTGCTGGTTTTAGAGGAACACAAGTCATTCCACTAGCTGAAACCAAAAAACTCCCTGTTGACATCAAAATTTCATTTCTAAACATAAACTAAGTGCAGAACTCAAAGTCTCCATGCTGAGTGCATAAATTATATTTGCGCTGCATGTTTAATCGTAGCAAGCTATTCTACAAACATTACAAAAATACCTTAGGACATTGAAGGTATACACAACTTTTCCATGTAAACAAACATATATCCTCACTCTACAGCGGAAAGGTATACAGAGATCATTCATGACTTGAATATTTCTCTTCCAGATTTCTTGTTGTGTTTGAAAATAAGGGGAGCACACAAATGTCAAGCTGTTGAGGGTCTGCTGATGTGACTCAACACACGTTGATACGCAAGCTCTCAAATCCAACCATAGTGGGTTTGTTTCTGTCACCTTCAACGTATTATCACCCATATTTAGCCTTTTACATTTATAACTCATCCTCTTAAAAACTAAGAGCCTTATTGAGGCAGTTGCAGCTCCCAAGAGCAGCTGTAAGTCACCTGCAGACCTTGTTGTAAGCTTATGGCCAAGAGACTGTAAGCCAAAATGATCAAATCAGATGATAGGGACTACCGTGTAGTTGTGTTAGAATTGGTTGTCTGAGCATTGCACATTTTCATACTTTGATGATGATTCAGTTCACAGTGAGACATACAGTACTAGTTACAAGTTTGGACACATTTTCCCATCTGTGTGTTCTGTATGGGCAATCTGCAATACAATTTAGTTTTTTAAGATGGATTGATGATTTGCACTTAATTATGTCCAAATATAGAAAAATGCGGAAAAAAGTGTCACTGTCGTTATCTGGTTACTCTTTAAAGCAAGACCCATCCCAAACAGATTTAAAATAATGCAATTCACGGGGGACCTTTACTGAATGGTAAACACCACACAGCTTTATGGGCTTGGCTTTGGACAGAGAAAGATGGGTCTTTCACCATTATTTTACCAGCTAAGTCCAACTGAGAATGCGTTCTCTTTTGCAGTGGCGACCTGGCCCCATAGGGAGAAATGGACCAACTCCAGTTCCTTGGTCAGGTCACTGACGGGCCCAACATGGTTTTTGGTGGTGGGAGGAAACCGGAGAACCTGGCGGTATCACATACAAACACAGGGAGTACATGCAAACTCTGCACAGAAAGGACCTGGATCGGCTGCACAGAAAGGACCTTCTTGCTGTGAGGCATCAGTGGGAAGAGAATGGGAAGTGTGTGTGTGTGTGTGTGTATGTATATATGTATAACTGTATCATCAATTTGCATTATAAAGAGCAATCTTTCTATGCCAAAAGCCAAACACAGAATGAACATAGGCTCTCGGGTGGAATGGGAACCAAAATCAGGTCGTTAACTTTAAGACGATTTCTGTTGCCCTCTAGCGTTGTCCTAATGGTAAAGCATGTATCTAATTTATAACGCCCTCTAGTTGTGTTCTAATAGTAAAGCATGAATCTAATTTTTGACGCCCTCTAGTGGTGTCATAATAGTATAGCATGTATCTAATTTACAACGCGGTGCCCCCAGGTCGGTGGCCCGCTGACTGATGTTTAAAGGTTCATTCATCAGGTCTGTGTCAAATAGATTTAGCCAGGCAGTGAAGTGTTTGGTGTATTCCACATACTACTAAAGTTTGATCAAAAAATATTTTATGCAAGCTTCACAATGTGTCTGTACCGTAAACGTCCCAAAATATGATTTTGTATATTTTAGCCATCTGCCTGTATTTGTCATACATTTACATATTATCAGGTTTAACATATTTATTCCCTTTTAATTAATCAAACAAATAATTGGATAATTTATTCTGTATGATTTATTCTGTGGTAATAATCATGATCTGAAAGCTTGTTCACTACACCTTTCAACCCAATATTTGTATTGCTTTATAGCATGACAGAACATTTAATTTGATCCAAGATGACACCAAATGTTTAAAACTGTTGGACTTTTTAACTCACATCTTTGCAAAAATATCACATTTGACGAAATGTGAATGAGCCATTATGTTCCAACATGGTTAAACACAACAATGCATGTCCTAATATCCATATTATGGTTATAACTCTCACTATTTGATCAACAGATATTTTCAAATATGTCTGTTAAGCTGCTAGAAGGTTGTACTCTCTATCATTAGAAATGTCTAAGCTAAATGACCTCCATGGTGCACCAGACTTTCAATTGAAAGAGTCCGAATAAAGAGCAGTGTGTGATAAGATCAGAAAGTTGTACTTGCAACATAACATGGATGAAATATGCCACAGCTATTTGGAATACTCTATTTATTTCTCATTTTGTAAGAAAGGAAATACAATTAAAAAGTTACCCTACCATCAGAAAATGTGCCTTTCATGTGGCATAAGGAAAATTAGGTCAAACTAACATAAACAGGTTACAAATACTTTTCTGTTGGTGAAACATATCTTTAGGACAAGTAAGAACCTGTTCCAGCACAGAAAAGAAGCCCAGGGGATTGAGGCCACACCTTAGCCACTCCATTGGCATTTGAATTCAGGGTGTATCCTATTCCTGGGGCTAGATATTTTGGTTGTTTAAAAATAATACTTTAAATGGCAATAACTAGGAATTCATCTATAATTTTGTAGTAGCCTACAAATCTGTGGAATCGCCACTAACTTGGTGGAGATAAGCAAAAAAGGCAAATAAAATTAGTTTTGTTATTTGCTCAGTTCATGTTACACACTTAACTGAAGTAAAATACATACTGAAGAAAACGTAGGAAACTCTTTCTAATGTATTACACATTTTTGGGGTAAATACCGATCTACCCCAACAGCAAAACAAAATCAGACTGATTGGCATTACACAAAATTGATATGCCACTAAACCACAATAACAAACATCTGTTTGTACGTGGAAACGTGATGAATGCAATGCATAAAAAAAAGGTAACAGCATGTAATATATAAAAAAAACAAACACAATTGAAGATATTTCTGGATGACTGGTGCATTTCCATAATGACTATCTATCCTTTCCTGAGTAAGACAGAGCCAAGGCACACAATGCAACATGGCCCGTTTCGGCCCCTGCATCTGCCGGGCTGTTCTTGGAAAAACCCTCTGGTTCCCAGTGCCTAGACATGATCTTTGCCAGGAGGTCCAGCAAAGCGTGCTGGGGGACGCTTTACTGAGCCTTGGCTGGAGCAGTTACAGCAGAAGAAGGATCCGCCGATGATGGTGAGGCAGGAAGCAGCCCAGCAAATGAACAGGGCTGCCCCAAACTCATATCTGCAGACACAGAGATAAGGCGATGGGCATGGCAAGATATTACAGTGGCAGTGTTATTCCTCTGATTCTAATGTTTTATAGGGAGCAGCTCTAAATGTAAAGCTCTACCCAATATTAAAATTGTCACAGATCGACAGACAGGCAAGCAGGCAGACAGACAGACAGACAGGCAAGCAGACAGACAGGCAGGCAGACAGACAGGCAGGCAGACAGACAGGCAAGCAGACAGACAGGCAGACAGACAGACAGGCAGGCAGACAGACAGACAGACAGGCAGGCTGACAGACGCACCACGTGATTAGATTGAAGCAGTTTAGAGAGCGTTATTTCAGCAATATGACACATTATGTTACAACACTAAACCTAAATGCTCTGTCATTAACCTCTTACAAGGCTCACCTCAGATACAGAACTGTGAAAGTACCTGCTATTTGTTGGAGTAAAAGGATTGTAAAAATCCTGTGCGATTCGGTTTCCAAACCACGAACTCCCCACGAGAGCACATAGACCTGGGATACAAGAGGGCTGGGTTAAAGTTGGACCCATGGTATGAAATTGCATGAAGCCATTACATTCTTTTAAAGATGATAAAGGTGAATTGAAAAGTGTGCACAACCAAACATAAAACAAGCTTTTTGTTGTGTTTGGAAGCACACACTTCTGTAATATTTTAGGAGTAATTTCATGAAAAAACTAAATGGTATGGGTGGATTCATGCTTTTTAAGATAATCAGTTTGGAATAAAATGTGTTCAATACTTTGATTAAATGTCAGAAAATCTGAATCTTATCTAAATCCTTCCTCACAGATCAACATGTACAGGGCGGTTTCAAAGCCTCTATGTTGCCTCCTCTAGTCTTGTCTGTTTCATACGAGGCATTTTCTACTAAAAAGCTCACAGGATTTGGTTACAGTCAAGTGTCTCTTCCATTTGCATAAACGAAGTGCCTCCACCTGAGATGAGGAAGAGGATTCCTCCGGCAAGGGCTACCCTGTCCTTCTGCTGCTGGTCATCAGCCAGACAGGTCGTGCACCTCATGCCAATTGTGGCAACCATGACGGCCAGGCCACACACCAGGATGGAGGTAACCATGAGCCCTCGCGTGCCCTGGATCATCCCTGGGAGATGGGGAGAGAGACAATTACAAAGTTGCAAAGTCCATTTCATAAACATTGTTGGGGGAAAATATTTTTCTGCTGTAGTTATCTCATGGATTTTTTCTGTTTTCTGGAAGTGTATTTGTTTTAAGATAAATAAATGTCTGGAATTCACTGTTGTACTCTACAGTCAAAGAACTAATAATTAATTAATGATTCATTTCTTAAGATAAGAAAGAAAGATCCTCCCATGGATTACTGTAACAATTTGAAATAAGCATTTGTAAAATAATGGGAAAGAAAGCTGGTGTTAACAAAACTATTTCACACAAAAATATTTTGTAAGGACTGTATTGGGACATAATTAACCAATCACATAATGAACCAATCATTAACAGCACAAAGATCACATTTTAATATGAAGAGGAGTATTTCAGTAATGGAGCTAGGGTGTTTTCCAAGACCAGAACTTATCCAAAAAATCTACCAATCATGTTTCTACATGTGCAAAATCTTCTGACAGGCAGGCAGGGAATGAGACCGCACCACAGGGCAAACATTCCTTAACACTTTAGGTTTTAAAGGTAAAATGATGTAATTGTTGACAACTTGTTGTCCATGGATAAATGTTCTTTTTCTAGATGAGCCTCCATTACCACACCACTTGGTCATTATTAATTTACAAAAATATATAATTAAATCACCATTAATTAAATAGCATAACAAACATATTATTCATTACCTGGGAGTTGGAGGAGAGAATCGTAGGTTTTGCACTGAACCTGCCCAGTGCTCTGAGAGACACACGACTTCCAGAGGCCTTCGTACATGGCTTGAGCAGTGATGATGTTATCACCTGCATATGAAGAAGCTTTCCATTCTGCCATGACGGTGGCGGTTATGAGCCCAATGAATCCCAGAAAAGCCAAGACGAAGCCAAGCATCTGCATACCTGCGTTGGCCATTTTTAAAGTGCGAACGTGGAAAATAATAACTTATGTAAAGAAATAAAAGTTGTCTCTTAATATCCAAATCCTTGAATTCAATTGGGCTTTAAGGGGTCCTAGGCTGTCTCAGGAGGAGTCTGCTTTGGTAAGGTGGGGCCGACCTGGGCATCCCAGAGGATCCTCTCAGGAGGCGATTTGAATTTCTGAGCAGGTCATGAAGTCTAGTGCCACCTGGTGGGGGAGGAATCTCCCTACACAGTGATATGTAAGGTTTAGAAGGACAATTAGACTAATGTTAAAAGCCAACAAACAACTTCTCGCTTCCAATGCTTTGGCTATTTTAGGTAGCAGCGCTGTCTGCACTACAGCTATAAGGAGGCCAATGGCCTTTTAAATAAGGTATACAAGAAGACATAATTGTGCTCTGTACAAAGCCTTGTTGACAAACATAAGCGTAATTGCACAAAACATTTTAAGCCATTGCAACTCAGTCAAACCCAAATTTTGTTTTCTGACGGCAAAAAAACACTAATCCACAAAAGAACATTTCAAATGTGTCTGCTTCATGTCATAGGTAAACATTCCCTTTCCACCAGCAGTTTGAATTGATTTTAAAGACCACCATCATTGTTTGAGCTAATGATTCTGTTACAGGATCTGACCAGCGAGGCAGGACCAAAGGTTTGCGTTGCCCTATTTAGGCTGGTTATTTAGTTTGCACAGCATGTCAGTTGACTCCAAGCGCACTAGCAAGTGTTTTTCTAGTTCCTGTTTTCTAGAAACACAAAGGTATGTTACATTATTGTTGCATTGAATATCTTTAAAATAAATTATGTGAGTCTTTTGTAGAAATTATAATGTTGAGAAATGTTAAATGTTGGGTAATGTTTGCATTGTAAAAAGCTTTGAATATGGGCAACAACTTATTTTACATCAATGTTTCAACGTATCTTATTGTTAACCTTACATTTCTGAAGAACAATAAACATTTTGTTTATTTCTACAGGGAAGAATGTTCAGAGAAGTTACACTTTGTTTGATACTGCAGCTGGGTTGCCAGGGCAATGTCGTGTCAGAATCTCCCTGCCCAGCTAAATGCCAGTGTTTCACACCTTCTAAAGTCTTGTGCTCTGAAGAACGCATGATGATGTTACCCAACAACATATCCACGCTGGTAACAGACTTTATAGTTATGACCACAGGTCTAGCATACCTACGGCCCAACACTTTACAGGAGAGCCCCCAGCTGACCAAGCTGGTCTTCTTGAACAACGTTTTGCGAGATGTGTCACCGCATGCGTTTGAGAACCTCACCGGACTGATGGAGCTGGAGATCAGCGGGAACGTGTGGCTAAACAGTCTGCACCGAGACACGTTCAACAGCCAGGGTCTCCTCAACAAGCTGGTGCTTAACTTCAATGACATTAACTCGCTGGTCCCTGGACTGTTCAGTCCCCTCCAAAGGCTGGAGTTTCTATTCCTGATAGGAAATGGTATCTCTTTCCTGCCAAAATTCCTCTTCCAGAGCCTCAAGAGCCTCCGTCATATGGACCTCTCCCAAAACAAGCTCCGTGGGCTGGACGCAGACATCCTGCTGGGCCTGGACCGGCTACAGTCCCTCAAAATCAACTACAACTCAATTGTAGGTTTGCCATCCCAAACATTTGGCCACGTCTCTCAGTTAAAGGAACTCAGCTTGGAGGGAAACAGAATATTAGACCTCCCGACAGATATCTTTTTAAATCTTACACAGCTACAAGTGTTGAATCTCCGTGGCAACTTGATATCCAGCTTCAGCGAAGGCATCTTTCCATTGACCTTGACAGAATTAAATCTGAAAGGTAACCGGTTGGCCGTGTTGTCCTCGTACTCGCTTGGCCGTCTGACAGCTCTCACTCACCTCTCTCTGGCCAGTAACGTGCTGATCAATCTCCCCCGGGACGTGTTCCAGAACCTCACTGTCTTAGAGATTGTGAACCTGTCGGATAACCATCTGGTCACGCTGCCGGAGGGCATCTTTGCCCAGATCAGCACCATGAAGGAGGTCCACCTTCAGAGGAACGCGCTGCGGGCACTCAACGCCAAGCTCTTTGAGGACCAACATCTACTACAGCGGCTTTATCTGTCCGAGAACCAGCTCCGGAATATCCCCGTAGGCTTTTTCGACCACTTTCTCCAACAGAACATTGTCCGGCTGCAGGGGAACCCCTGGCAGTGTGATTGCCAAATGCAGTATCTGTACAACTGGGTGGACGATAACAAACAGGATGTAGAAGACCTGGGCCAGGTGTTCTGTAAAAGCCCCGCCTCTCTAAAGGGACAGGGGCTGGCATTCGTAGACAAAGAGCAGCTGGTTTGTCATAGCAAACCTGAGGACGAAGCATCTCACCCCAGCAACTGTACTCTACAATCGGCCGACGGCGCCATGGTTATGAAGTGCAACGTGACAAACTGTTCCCCGTTGAGACTGAAAGTGCAGTTCCAAGAAGGAAACGGCAATGTGTCTGAGTACATGGTGGAGAAGACGTGGCCGGAGTCTTCACAATGCACCAACGGAACCATAACACTCATCCTCTAGGTTCTACTTGGAAACTTTGAACTGCGTGTATAGTAGAACTCAATGTGTAGCCACAAACTTTATCCATCTAAACTTACTTTCTCAATACAGCCTGCTTTTAATTCTTTAGGTGTTGTGCAAAATGCAACTTCACAAAAATATAAGATATGTATACTTAAAAATAACAACAACAAAAAAACAGCTTACGTATCTGTTATACAGTCAATATGTCAAGCAAACACAGCAGTTGATAAGTGTGCAACCCACTGTACTTCCTGTTTGCATCAGAGATAACAAAGGTAAGGTGGATGAACTCAACCCCCTGCAAAGCTCAAAGTTCAGCGTTTATGTTTTAAAGAACTAGCCATGGTGGCTTGATCCTTGTATCATGCATCTATCAGTCATTCACTGGCTGACAAAAGGACTGTCACTCGGATGTATTAAAATGTTACTCTAGTTTGGTTTAAAGCAAATACACTGGTATTGTCTTCCCAAAATGCCTGCACCCAATCTCATATCTGTTACAAAATGTCTGAATTGATAGTGATACTCTGTAAATTATAGACTGTAGTCTGAATTATTGTGTACATTATCGATGGCGTGCATTTCATTACATTTCAAGTCTAGTATACTTGAATAACCTGATCGCACCTCTTGCAATGAGAGATATTTAAATGTAATATAAAGGCTAAAAACCTAACATCACAATACTTAAACATTTAAAAACGTGTATGCTAATCACATGCACCAGTGCAGGTGCCTAAATAAGCAGCTCATTCACTCTTATATGCTTGGGTTTAAAAGTTGGCGGTGACAAATAAGTCTTCCCCAGAGAGTCTACTTCACGCCCCAGTACCCCCAGACACTGGAGGGGATGATAGAACCAAGACAAAAAGGGACAGCAAAAGGGGGATAAAGGAGGAGGGGAATGGAGTGAGGGACACAGATGGCAACACCTTGAATACCACACTCTAACCTAAGAGTTTATAAGGGTCAAGGGTCAAGGGTCGATTGGGTCCTTGGTCCGAGGCTGAATGACACCACAATTCAACTAACAAAACTGTCGCTGTCTGCCAAAGCATGGATGGTAAGCCTGAAAACTGGGTAATCCCCACTTGTCTAAAATGATGGGTAAATGGACATTTGAAGAGGGGAAATACTGTCACCATACTTATGTCTGCCAGCACATTAGCACATGGCTTGTTTCGAATCATCCTCCACACTTGGTGAGCTTGGTGCAAAAATAAAGAGGCTGTATGCAATTTAAAAAATAAAAAATAAAAAAGCTTGAGCATGTGAGAAGAGCAATCAGCAGCTGATCAACACATCCCACATTAGAGAGCACAGGGTTGGCTTAATCATTTTTCTCTATCAAAGTTAAAAAAAAACACAATAACAGAATAGTGTTAATGCAACCATTGACACAGGTCAACCAGGTAATATCTTTAAGTTATGAGAAACATACAAGTTCTCTTAGCTTGTACCTAAGTTGCCTTTAGAATACCAACGAGTTCAAATGACAAAAAACATCTGAATAAACATTTGTGTGTTCAGGAGAACATACCAGTATATATCATTTTTCAAACAATTGAGCTTAATACTCTCAATTTAAATTCAAGTATTTAGATCTTAGGTCCATTTAACCCATAGTTTTGTTTTTAGTTAGCTCTAATTAATCAATAGCTACATGTCCTAAATGTACCCCTCATGTGTTCCAAACTCTAACTAAAGGATTAGTACCACGACTCTGTAAAAAACAAAAACACAAACTGACGAATGAGCCTATAACTAGGTTGATTACTTGGGGAGGGTGATTACAGGGGCGGTCAGGAAGACGTCCATAACTTTGGTGTCCTCCATCTCCGTCATCTCTCTGTCTCTCCCTATCTCAGACTAGGATTTAATAGAGGCATCAGTTGAGTTCAGCTTACTGACACTGGGGGCAAATGTACAGCAGCAGGTTTTGAGTGCCGTCGTGCGCTGCAGGTTGAATTGCACCTTTGAACCCCCTGGCCGGAGCCCACTTTAGAGGGCTGTTAGCGGCTGCCCTCAAACACCCTCCTCAGCTGTGGATGTGAAGCCACATAGACAGGGAGGGGCCATTCTCCCGTGGAGTACAATGTCCATCCAGTACAATGCTGAGATGGGCTTCCCACAGAGTTTAGGACAGCCAGGGAGTAGAAAGAGGCTGTGAGGGCAGAGGAGGGTTTAGGGGTCAACAGGGATACACAGCCCAGGGAATACGAAGGGGGGGGGTGGGGTGGGGGGTGCTGTGCATGATTAGCATTGTGATTACTACATGTCCATATAAAACGATTCACAAATTGAGGAATTTGTTCTTTGGAATGTTGTTTTTCATCCGTAGTATACATTATTTCAAAAGACCGGACAGATTTTGGATTTACATTTTTTATTGGATATCACTGGATAATAAAGTCAATTGATAAAATACTAAGTCAGTTTTGCGATTATAGCTAGCATGAAGAATAATTCCCTGTTGTGTCACTGGTAAGAATTAGATCTTTCTTCAAACATAAAGCAGTGCTGTTATGCTATGCCCCTCAAGTGTTAAGAGCACAAATGGGCCTTTTTGAAGACTACTAAGTCTTCCCATGCTTGCAAACAAGGGCCAATATTCCTCCCTGAAAACACTCCTGAAGCCCAGAGTGAGGGCGTAATGAGTGTCCTTGGCCAAATTAGGAACAGCTGACCTGATGGTTAGAGTGAGGTGGACGAGGAGACATAACCGTAACAGGAACCTCTTATCTCACTTCCCTTTGTTGCCTTCGTCCCTTTTATAGTAGAAGAAGAGGCTATAAGCTCCTCATCGTTCAATTACAATTATTGCTGAGGAATCCTGAACTCTGACCCTCAGACCCCGCTCTTCCAGCTTTTGTTTGCGGCACTCCAGATGGAGTTTTTTTTCATACGCACCCTGACAAAGCTTTATTGTGCATTAATAGTGATTCCAAAGACATGCGGTTGAGAAATGTAGCACTAGGTTGTTTTGAAAAGAATACAGGGCAACTTATAGCATGAATAAGTTAGCACAGAGGCCATTCTGAAAGACAGCATCTTGCATCCTAGTGCAAACAGCCGATCTTTAAACATTTGAGTGAAGTTCTCTATGAGGAAGTATAGTACATATTAGATACCATATGAAACCTTTTAAGTAAAATAATTAGGAAGATGTTACATAATATAATTAGAATATACTTGAATATATTATTTTTCACAGTTAGGGATAGAGAGTTGGAGCCAAACAGGAATCTTTGCAAATATAATTTCGTTCTCAAAAGGTGAACACAGGCACAAAGAAACATTCAAAAACACGTAACGTTGGTAACACTAATAACACTTTCATTAATAAGCAGTTATTAGATCATCAACAAACTAGAATCTCATTATTAGTAAATGTGTGATAATAATCTAGAAATCATTTCTAAAACATTAGTAACGAACCATGAAGTGCACATTCTTGGTTGGTTCAGCCTGCTTTCTGCAGGTTTTTTCCTGTTTCTCTGCATTAACAATTCGTCTAATAATCAGATGATAATGATCAGCTTCCAATTCATAATTTACTAATGCCTAAATACAGTAACTCATCTTTAAGAAATAATTTATAAATCATACTCACACATTTACTAATGAGATTGTCTAATAACTGTTTATTACTGAAAGTTATTATAAAGTGTTACATTAATATTTCATACCAAACAGAACAGGAACAACTTAAGAGACATGACTTAAATACACACTAAAACACAATAGAACCAATCAAACACAACCCAGGTGGAAATAATGACACGAATGAGGACAGGTGAAACAAATAATGCATGAACATATACTGTACATGGTTACAGGCAGCCGACCGCAGTGGGCATGCCAAACCCTTGGTGATCGGCTGCCTGTAACCATGTATATGTTTATATAGATACTGTATGCTGTGCAATTATTCAGCTGTTTCATAGCATACATTTCATACACAGAAGCACTATGTATACTCCCAGTTTGTTTTTAAAGAAGCTTAATGAGAATGTGTGCATAACATATGACATATGTACTGTGTATTATATGCATTTATGACATGACGGATAAATACCAAAAGTATATACATAGCTTCCATATTGGTGATTAGGTATACAAATATCATGCTTAATTTAATTGTCAATGCTTTCTTTCATTATCATTCTGTTTCATAGAGATTCCCAGCCTGATCAAACCTACTACATCAGTAAACTATGAGCTTTATGAACCTCTTCAGTCCGGTTTCATGACCCCACCACAGCACAGAGACTGCCCTCATCAAAATCACCAACGACCTCCTCATTTCCTCTGACGACGGTCACATTAGCATCCTCATCCTTCTGGACCTCTCTGCTGCCTTTGACACTGTCTGTCATTCTCTTCTTCTGGACCGCTTATCGGATTATCTTGGACTCACCAGTACTGCACTCACCTGGTTCCAGTCCTAACTCTGATAGAAAGCAGTTCATCACTATCAATAACTCCAATTCCTCCACAGCCCATATCAAACAAGGCGTACCTCAAGAATCAGGGCTTGGACCTCTCCTTTTCACCATCTACATGCTCCCACTTGGTCAGATCATCTGCCACCACAGTCTCAGCTTCCACTGCTATGCTGATGACACTCAACTCTACCTCAGTGCTAAACCCCCCTGCCATCTCCCACCCCAGTCCCTTGTCAACTGCCTCCTAAATATAAAATCCTGGATGTC
>JAVQIZ010004619.1:0-23944 GCA_036023535.2 Galaxias brevipinnis
ATAATATATGTAGGAGGACCAAAAGTAATAATAATATATGTAGAACAAAAAAAATTATAATAATATTATGAGGACAGAAAATAACAATAATATATGTAGGACAAAAAATGATATATGTAGGGACAATAAAGTAATAATATTATATGTAGGAGGACAAAAAATTGTATATGTAACAGGACAAAAAAGTTGTAATAATATATGTAGAAGGACAAAAAATAATATATGTAGGACAAACAATAATGTATAGGACAAAAATAATAATGTGGGAATGTCTTGCGTTAGACATTAATGTGTTATGGTGTAAACACGTTTTGATGGTATTTCATAAAACCAATGTTTAGGTCACCTAAAGGGTCTGCAACAGTTCCTGTAAGGTTCTGGGAAGGTGATACAAGGACCAAAAAAGAAAGTTAGTTTGATCCCCTATGAGCTCCTGTAATGTCACAAATGGTTCGGCAAACGTTATGGAAACATAGTGTACAGACCTAGCGGGAACGTCCTATTGTAATGGTCCCTTAAACGTTCCCAGAATGTCCTGAATGTTCCTTGAAAGTCCGTGAAGTAACGTCCCCCTACCCTTTAAAGAAATCCACTTTGGGAAAGACAGTAAATTGATGGTGTGTATCATTCCGTTTTGCTGTGGTGCTTCATTATCATGTTCTTCATCTGACTCCCTATTGGAACTAGCAGGGTTTTAATCCAGCAAGCTGTCTACTATTGAGATGTCACCGATGATTGTGTTCTTTTTAAATGCTCAATGACACTGAGAATACTCTGTAATAGGGACTGCATAATAGAATATGACAGCTTTTCTAGTGCCCCCCCACAACCCCTCTCTTGTAGACTGCATGCAGCCTTTGCAGTCCAGTCACGCCACGAGTTACTTTTGAAGCATCTAAGACTCTACGCCGTTAACAACAAAACTAGATGGATACATTCTGTCAAAAATGTCTGTTTAGACACCTCCCCTCTTTATTTTAATTCATACCATAGTAACAAAGTTGCTGATGCTCCTGAATAATGGCATCTCAGCAAATGCAAAATGATGATGGAAAAAGTAGCAAAGAATACAAATATGGTTGGTAGAATAAAATAGGTGTTTTTCAGTTTAGTCCTCCAAATATTTTAGGGTTAGTATAGGTTAATTACCCCATATTTTAAATAATTTATGAATTAATGTTTTTGTTTTTACAAACATGTCACAATGAGGCGCATAACTGTTAAATTAGCACCATCAAATGTAGGCAAAAAATGTTTTCATGGAATACATGTTATTAGTTGTAAGGGGCTGAGAGTAAAGCCATGAGCTAAAGTAAAGGAATCCAAATTGAATAAGATTAAAAATGTTTACTTAGTCAGTGGAGTGATCACTACATTACATTTTACAGGTATTTCCCCAGCTCTAAGACAAACGCACACATACAGTTTGTTTTTAGATAGAAAGGGCAATATAATCACCTGAAAACAAAGGCTGTTTGGAGATGCTGGTATGTAGCCTACTAAAACATAACTTTAGCTAGCCCGCTATTGCAGTGTCAACATCTGACCAGGCATCCCAATCGAAGGTCCAAAGAGGCTGCAGCCTACCCCAAACCAAACAATATCCAATACACTAGGATGTACATTAGACAGCAGAACACTGTCTCAATCAGATGCTCCCATTCCATCTGTTATGGCAAGCTGCGCTGCTAATTACGCTAGCGGAGTCGTCCGCTGCATTTTAATTATTACACGGCTGACCTTCTCGGCCGCTCGCACAACAACTGGTGCATGGCTAAACTAAAAGAGTTTACAAATAGAGCATGGGAGGACATGAGTGGGAGTAGAGATGGACGGATTTTTTACAAAACATTTGAGCTAGCAGAAAGAAATATGTAAAGGAAACAAGGAGAGACTGATAAAGAGACATTATGGTATATTAAGGGCTAAAAGTAATCAAGTATATGTAATTAATGTTAAATGTAATTAAGTAGATATGCAATTTTAGTATTAGTTGCCATGCATGGTCATCAGAAAAGATAGAGACTGAATGTAATTGTGACTAAGCAGCGGTTTTTGGGGTGATGGGAAGTCTGGGGTCAATTGATCCCATGCTTGAGTTTATAATGGGTGAAGGAGGTGGCCTGTTGTAAAATGGGCCCCAGGAAGATGATGTACCAGGATGATTGAAAATGGGTGTTGTCCATTTTCTTATTGGGGAGTTGCCAAAGGTTTGGGGTGGTTCTGAAGAAATGTGTTAAAAGACTGACAATGTTTCTACAATTTTAGTTGCTTGGCAGGACAACTCGGCTTTATTTTATGCTGAATAGAGTCTACTCTTATGAATACAGAACTCGAGTCCTAGAAGGTTTCTTTGAATTTTAAGTATATAGTCGTCTTAAAAGCCACAGCAACATGGAGAGAAAAATCTGAAAGGGTAGAAGTGAGCAGAAGAAGGGAGCAGAAGGAAGATGACGGAGGGAGAGAGTGCGAATAGAACAAACAATATCTTGTCTCTACTCCAGCCTGAAGGTTCTCTCCCCCTTGGGATATAGCGGTGATGTCATCCGGCTTTCTTTTTGGTGAGCCCAGCACTTACTCAGACCAGTCAGGATCCATGGGAATCTGCCGATGATTAACGACCTGTTGAGGTTGAGAGCGTGTGGTTGCAGTAGCAAGTAACACAACCACACAAACATCCATTTCCATCACAACAGAAACAAGTAAAACAACTTTACTGGCAGGTACTATGAGCATCCATTTTAAACAACCAAACCATCCAACTCGGTTACAATGAAAAAAAGAGTTGAGCTGTAAAAAAAAAAAGAAGGGATATTTAAAGCCTTATACATATTGGCACATATCACGAGGGATATTAGTTTCCTAAATATATTAACCGGCTGCAACATAGGCCTACATATCATGATTAATTATGAAATAAAGGAGGCCACTTAAAATCCCAG
The DNA here is from genome assembly GCA_036023535.2 of Galaxias brevipinnis. Classification (NCBI taxonomy): domain Eukaryota; kingdom Metazoa; phylum Chordata; class Actinopteri; order Galaxiiformes; family Galaxiidae; genus Galaxias; species Galaxias brevipinnis. Next base: position 2,943 of record JAVQIZ010004619.1, read on the forward strand.
AAGAGAATCACCAGCTAGTTTACCCTATAACGTCAGCAAAATAACACAATTGGCTTCAGGTCATGTCCAAAGGATGGCAGTGTGACGACATTGACTCCGCTCTGCTCACTGGAACGGTGCAATAGCAAACGCTCCTGAATGTGTGCTTTATAGCTTTCATTTACCTTATTGATTTCACCTGTGTCCTCCCCACCGTGTCCAGTTTTTCACTTGTGTTCAGTAAACACAAATAAATCAAAAAAATAAAAACATGAAAAGTGCCAGTACAAAGATTTAATTAATTAATTAATGACGTGTGACAAAACCAGTGGATGCTGGGGCTTAATACATAGATGTTGTTGCTTGATTATAACTTAAGATGGATCTTTAGAATGTATTTTGGTATTCTTAACCACCAGTCACCACACTGCTCATCCTTTTGCTACCCACCAAAATCACAATAACTGATGGAAGTCAAAGTGAATCGTGTTTGAGACGGTTATCAGCATGGGGAATTGCATATAAAGAAGCAGGTCTGCTGGAAGGACCTCTGTGTTCTTCTAGACAAGTAGGATTCTGATTCACCACTCGTCTGTCCTCACCCTGGCCCATGGGTGCCATTAGTCAAAGTGACTGTGCTTATTTGATTATCCCTGTGTGACAGATGGGCCCTCTTCAGTAAACAGGAGCCATTATTTATGGAAATTACTTCATGGGCAATTAGATGAGATGCAAGCATCAACTACAAGTCATCACATTTATCCAACGTGGAATTATATTTTAAATTTGCCATAAAAACATTAACTGCAAGTGCCATTTGGGCACAAAGCATTTTTGGTTCAACAGTGAAAGAACAGAGGTAATTACCTCTCCGTATAAAAATAATGATGTCAGCGTGTACTTTTAAAAGAGCCATCAAGCTGGTGAAGAGGTCCACTTAAAACTTTCACACTTGAACGTAAGCCGCTTTTTTTCTTGTTGTGCATTGCAGTCCTAATATAGCAGCTATGGGGAGTACAAATTTAATAGAGATCACATTTCAACGGAGCCACTAACACAAGTCTGAACATTCAGGGCAACAATAGAGGTCTGAACATAAGGGAAAAGAGGTAAGCTAATGCAGGTGCATTACTTAATTACTTAGAGGAACAGAACATTACTTGCAACAAAGACCAACTTTGTTCTAACCATAAAATATATCTGTGCATTATATAGTAATTTAGTCATACATAGGCTAATGGTTACTAATTTAGAAAATGATTAATACCGTTTTGCCTAGCTAATGAGCCAACTCGCTGACTGCCTATCCAAAGGTCTGCACAGATCTGCCTGGTTAACTATCATTATGGACAGCTAATAACACATGCTGTAATTGGCTCTGGTTAGATATTTAAGCCAACACTGCTGGTATTGATTGTAACCGGACACTTCACAAAAACAAATTACACACAGCACACACAGATAGATATATACGTTTTGTATACAAAAGGATACAATCCATCTTTGCCAAACCAATACCAAGCTTCAAGGAATCATGTTATTGAGCAGATTGATAATTAAAGTTTTCATTCAGCAGTACAAGTAAAAAAGCTGTTGGAAGGATATGAAATTTGTTTGTGATAAAGCTTTTCTCTGAAAAGGCATCCATCTGCCTTTTAATTGAAATGTGTCTAATCGAGCCCATTTTTGAATGAACGGAGTGTTTCAATAACTTCAAGAGTGGACATTTAAAGAGCCAAACTGTCAATCAACACTGAAGGTCTAACAGCGATACATTTCTCTTTTTTTTTTTGCCAAAAGAGTTCTCTTAATATTATTCTCATCAATATGACTATATTTAATTTAAAGTAGCCTACTCTCATGTTCTCTTCAAGAGCAAGTTTTCAAACTGTCTTCTTCACTCACAGAACTACCAAGCTGTTTTGTTAAGTGCCCGGAATATGTGTGGGAAATAGACACACTGGAACACATTTTATTTAGTATACCTACATACATTAACAGAACCTTGTTATCATCATTTGTTTGATTCATATAGATTCCAACTCAAAGGTCAGAGAAAATGAAGGAAAATATGGAGCGAAAATGCATCTGTAATGTGTCCTTATTAAATGTTTGATAATGATAATATAATTTACATTAAAAAGCAATAATGCCAGAACAATAGCTGTGCGTGATAACTTAATTTTGAATTTGACAATAGGGGCTATTAGGATAGCGGCTTTATGAATCTTGGGCTCCCCTCATTGTAAAAACCGGAGCGTCCACCCTCGCGTTTACTGACTAATTAATCATAGAAAACCATTATGAATGAACAAAGCACACTGGTAATCAATCTGGCTTGATCTTATAGCTCTACTGATAATAATGAAATGATCTTATAGCTCCACTGATAATAATGAAATCGTCATTTGGCTACAGCTGCAAAGGAGATAGCAAGGGGGAAGACACATTCCCTGAAAGTAGCAAGAAGAAGGCTCAGTGCTGGGCATAGCATTCAGTACCACAGTGCTTAATGCATATGCTAGTTAAAAACAGATTTCTCCAAGTTAATGGCCCGTGCCTCTGAGACGAGAGACCAAAACTAGAAGAGGTCCGCACGTAGGCCCAAGGCCAGGAGGCCAGGTGTCCTTTACTGCTCTTTCATTTGTCTTCTCCCCTCTGTTCTGCATGTGCAACCAATTCAACCCGTTCCCTGTTCATACATCTTCAACAAACAGTGTGCACCAGAAGTGCAGTGCCCCTATTAGTGACTTTCTCAGGTGTGGGGTAGTGGACTGAGAGAGAGAGTGGATGTCGGAGGGCAGAGTGCCTGTGGAGAATGTAGCAGACATGATTGTGGTTAACTTTTCTTTGATCAAACGGGCAGAGCCCAGGGGTTCCAGGGACAGCTTGGACGGTCAGCAGGGTTGGCACAGCAACTGATCCCTCACACCAGGTTGGCCCAACGTGGCCCTGGCCCTGCCAACATGGCGTCGCATATTCTGTAGGAATTTGGACCAGTGCCATAGCAATTTACCCTGAGGTGAAGTTTAGCCTATCGTGGAAAGCGAGGACAAGAGTGTGAGTTAAGTCTAAAAAAGAAGCAAAGCAACAAGGTTCGTATTCTAGATTGCACTGTGGTTGCGCAATTCATTTAATATTTTCTGGCTTTTAACTTGAGATTAACGATTTAGATTTAGATTTAGAAAACTATTGCTTGGGGAATCTTTTTTTATCTCGTAACTCATAGGTTGAAGTAGACAAATATGTTGGACCAGGCACTTATATTAGTTGTCAAATTATTAAATGAGTTCCTTCATCATGAAATATTGATAGAATGATTGTCCTCTGTTAACTGATCATATTCATCATGAATACACTGAGTATCCCATAGGACCCTCTAGCTCATCACCCCCCCCCCTCCCCTCCCCCTCCTTTTAATAAACAACTTGCAACTGTACAATTTCTCCTTGTCCAGAAGAAAAATGGAAATGAAGATAACCCAAACCCATTAATGAGAATTTGTGTATTTTGCCCAACCAAAAGCAAGGCCACTAAACAGCTTCACTTAATCAATATTGTTGATCCTATATGCTGAATGAAACAAGCAGACACATTTAGTTGCAGCACTTATCCTTTGAAAAAGTGCTGCCTGTTGTGCGTATAGATGTAACTTCTCTTACAGTGTTCTGAAAGATACACATGCCCACTCAAAACCAAAATGAATATAGATGTGCTAAAAAGTATAATAGTAGGTTTCAACCAAACAGATTTCTCAAGGACAGATAACCTGGAATGCAAACAATATTTTTTAAATAACTCAATGCTCATTCATTCTTTAATTATCTGCATAATAGTGGACAGTTTCTTACATAGCAAAACACGTTATCTCCTAATCAAATTCCACAAGTGAATCCACCGGATTCCACAGAACAAAACGAGTCCAAGAAGCACAAGTAGCAATCAAAGAAGCAGTGTGTACACTGTGGACTGGGAAGGGAAAAAAAAGGGAATAGAGAGAATTGTGTTTGCCATACGCACACATTCATCTTGAAAATGCCACCCGCTGAGAAAGTATGGCTCTTTCTAGGTACCTGGCATCTTCCAAGCACATCTCACTCGCCACTGGAGCGCTGCCACTGGCATGTCCCTGTCAGTGTAGTGCCACTGGAGTGTAGAACGCCATACGGCGTCGACAAGGGAATATTTAATCACTTCTATTCGAATTCTCGGGTAAGTTCTTCCTCTAATTACTCAAGAACACTAACAATCATTTAATTTGCTGAGGGGATGGTCCAATTAACAGTTGAGACAGACGGCTAATCACCTGCACCAAACAAGCCAATCTGCCTTGACTTAAGGACTCAATACTGTTAAAACAAATGGGGTTTCAGATTTATTTTTAACAAGCACAAAGTAATTTGTTTGTTTCTTTTGAGAACTTTTTGTTTACTCTAAATTAGTTGGAATAACCTTATGCAAATCTGTGAGGGAGAGGTTGCCAAGCCAACGGAATTTGACAAGACATCATGAAGAGATGCATGTTGTTCAATGAGAAGCAGGGCTTTCAGGCTTCCCTTAAAAAAAACTTGACTCTGGGATCTCACCGGTCAAAGAGACCCATTATCAGACCCATTACCCAGTACCAGTCTCACTGCCCAAGCTGTTTTCAACAGCCTATTTTGTTTGCCGTAGTTACTCATCCTTAAAAGATTATTTCCCCTTATAAACATAACTGGCAAATATAGTACTTTCGAATCATCTGCAAGATTATGTTTTTGACTTGCATCTTGACTTTACCAAGTACATGGAGTAGCCTGACAAAGAGCATACATGAAAATAAATATATTTTGGTTCTTTTTTCCGAATCAAGGACTCTTAACAGCTTTTAAAATAGTGAACATTTCAAGCGAAGTGTGGCAGAAAACCAAAATGGTTGAAAGGTTTTACACCTGAACCAATACACACAGCCTCCTACTGTTTGAAATGAACAAACGTTTTATCTTTCAAATTGGTCCAAAATGTTTCCCTTCTCCCTCATTACTTAGTAACCTTGAGAGAAAATAACAATGCTTAACGTACCATGAAACTACACCAAAAAGACCCAGGGAAAGAAGAAAGCGAGAAACCATTGAGCATAACGTGAAATCTTCATTTGGTCCCAAGGACAGGAGGAGGAGTTGTGGGAATGATACAGGAGAAACAACTTTGAATTATTCAGAACTTCTTTCCCCTTCTTTGGTCATTGGAAGAGACAGAGAGAGGTGGGTGGCCATGTTTTCCAGCATATCTCCATCTCTCTGTTGTTGCCTCGCTCCAAACACACCTCAGCTGTTGTTCCCATGGCGATGAATAAATCCCTCGTCCTCCCCTTTGTGTTGTTGACATGCTGCCTATCCTCTGCAGGGTGGACATATTGATCGCCGTACACACCCCTACACAGGGAGGTGTGGGAGGAGGGAAGACTGTGGGAGGGAGATAACAATGACCCCCCCCCCCACCCCCCGCACCTTGTTAAGGGGCCGGCAGAGGGCTAGCCAAGTCTGACACTGCCCTAAACCTGTTACAGAAGGATTATAGGAGCATTGCTGCCAAGAGAGAAGATAAAGGATTATGACAAGCGGGTTTCCTATTGGTGCAATGAGCATTCACTGTTTTCCTCACAAAGCAAGTTCTCTGATATGTGAGGTTTTTCCACATTAAGACATTCCTCACCAAACCTGTCCCTTTCTCTTGCCTTCTATGTGTGTGTGTTTGTGTGTAGGGGGTTCTGATGTGACTACAGTAACACAAGAAGACCTTATAAGAATTTAGAAGTTCTGCTTGCAATATGTTGGACACATAATCAAAAACCCACTGTCCAGACAACTGGTCAATTGTTTGTCGTACCTGACGATTTAATTGTCATTGTGCCTAAATTAACTTTGCAATCAGTATAAAGTCCCAGTGAGCTGTCTGGCCCAGATTTGATTCTAAACCCAGCAGGTAGAGGCTGAAGTATTTGGAGCAGAATGATATTAAATTATCTTTATTACCTCGACACCACTAGGGAATGTGATAACTAAAGCTCCAAAATATCAATTCATTTCTGCTCCCCGTGGCTGAAACTTTCTCAGTCATCGACGTCCTGTATTGATTAATAGATGATGAACATTCAAATTGAAAACAAGAAAACTAATCGAATCAATGAGATTACAGCTCTTTCACCAACTACCGCAAAATTATTCTAAACCATCTGCTATTTCATTAGACACTCTACAATCAACTGCCCCCTACCCTCGCATCTTGTTTCCAAACCTCCTCACTTAAAGCTAGTCCCATCCTACAACCACTTCTACAACACAATTACCAACACACAGTCACAGGCGTAAAAAAATGAGACAGACCTGTAATTGTTTTAAATGTACAAAGTTGCACAGGTCTTTATCAGTATTTGAAAATATTCAACAATGAAAGATAAGTCAAATCAAACAGTAAGAATAATTAATAACAATTAATATTAACAATAACTAATTAAAACTTTTTTTTTTTTTACTTTTACAGAAACACCTGAGGGAAGCAAATGAACATAAACCTAAAAAGAAATCCAACCGTAATTATTGATATAAAAAACTAAAAGAAAAGAAGGTCACAAAAGAAAGCCAAGACAAGCTTCAACAGGGATCACTCACATTCATTCATATGTACAGCACATTCTTTCCACAACTGTATTGGACAGCAGTGATACAAGGACCAACTCCTTGCTCATTTCCAAGTCCTGGTCTTGAAAGAGCTCTAGTTCCCGATGGTGGCCTTTGACTTTGACACAAGAAAGCTAACACTTACTGTCACTGAGCTCCAGTGAGTCGTGAGACTGACACAACAAATTCAAAATTAAAATCCAGAAAGTCTGATGATGAAACAGTTGCGATATTCAAAAGATGCTAACAGCATTAGCATTAAAATCAAGAAAAAAGACAATACTTTTTTTCTTTCTAAATGGTCCCTGGACTTGTCTTGTAACAATACTATTCTCCATCTTCTTTAGTTCTTGCCACCCCGTAACTGTTATAAATCAACTTTGTTTCATTAGAAACATGACATCAAAATTAGTTTAGAGGTGGATTAGAGTATAACATTTCACATTGAATCTGTACATTTAAAATCCATAACCATATTAGTTGTCTTACTGTACTTACCAGTCAAGCTCAATCACAAAACATATGTTTTAGGAATTAAGAAAGGGAAGGAAAGTAACACAAAGAAAACTTTGGTCGAAGAGTATTGATAAAAAATAAGCGATGACAAGATAAATCAACGTATCGCTTAAGGATAGGGAACAAACTGAATCAAAAGCAAAACGCCACGGTTTTCTGTCTCTCTCTCAGAATATGGCCCCCCCCCCACTCCCACTCCTCCCCATTCATTAGGGTCTGCATGTTTTTTTTTCTGGTTTCCTCACAGAGGAAAAAAGGAATGAAATAAAGGTGCTCTTTTCATGAAAGTCATGTTTGTCTGATTGTCCACAGAAAAAGTTGTGCCGGCAGGAAGGCGCGACACAAGGATATACAATCACAGCGTATTACGACGAGATCCTTTACTGGAAAGGAATTAGGAGTCCATGACCAGGCCCACAAAGGACTTTGGGCCTGCATTGTGTTGGTATATGTGTACTGTTTTATGTTTACGCAATGGTGTTTGTTCATATATATTTATATATATATATACTGTATCTGGAATTCTGTTAGTGTCCAGGTGTGTTTGAGGCTCGGGCCTATTCGGACACTGTCTGTTCCTGTGGCCCTCCCTCCTGTAAGCAGCTCTTGCGAACCACAGGTAGGGGATGTGCTTCCGTGTTGAAGACCCAGTCCTCCATGGGGAGAAGGTCATCGTCAGAGAAAAGCAGATATAGATACCTGAGTGACAAAGCAGAAACAAAGTTATTATCCAAGATAACTGCCTATCAGAGTTAATGTCTTTCGACTCCAAATAAATTAACCAAATAATAAACCAAAAATGTAAGAGTATGTAGTGATAAGTCTTTTGTTAATTTGCAGTGCCATATTTATTGCAATCTTTTTCGAGCAATGTATGACTCTGCTTCATGAAGAAAAATACCCCCCCAAAAACAAAGGCTTTTTAAAATGACCATTAGCCTGAAAGGGTCTTCATATTGCAGCTCCAACAGGTTCACCAGGGCTGTCAGGCCTAACAATGACCACAGTGACAAGGCGCAAATGGCCAGACAAGACAAGCCAAGTGGAGCCTCCACACTAAAACTCTGTATTTTCGCCGAATCTAAATCGTATTCACCATCCTCCTCTCCCTCACCAGCAACAGGCCATCTCAGACTGAGGTGAGCCTAGGACACCTTTAATGGCCCAATCTCCAAATGGGAACGATGAAGAGTGTGTGGTTGAGTGCTCCGAGCACACTGCCTGAATGACGTCCACTAATGAGGGGGCAGTGAACGTACAAAGCTGGAGATAAAAAGAGCGATGGACTCTGATGTTGCCTTGTTGCCCCCTCACTCCGTGGAAAGGGCAGCCTGGCACCTCGTTCACGACTTTTCTCTGTCCTGGTCCCTCAGTGGTGGAATGACCGCAGCGTCTTTGTACACTTTCCGACCGAAACTTAAAGAGTGGGGGAGTATTTTGTGTTTCGACTGAACTTCGGCTCTTAAATGTGACGTTGCATCTAACTAGCACTTCTACTTCATACACTAAGTAACGGTTTGTACTCAAATTGTAGTTGGTTTGCAATGATTCTGTTTGTATCCTAATGTTTCATATAGCACTTGCTTAGCTCTTATCTAGCTGATTAGGTCAGGGATGCACTTATTTTATCTACCTGAGTTGTAGTTTTTACCTTTTCTTTTTGTAAGCAAAATGTTTTGTAAGTCGCTTTGGATAAAAGCGTCTGCTAAATGAATGTAATGTAATGATGTCATTTGCCGTCGTGGGAGGGAGCCGTTTAGGGACCGGGCGTGGCCTTTTTGGACTCACTTGAGCGTCTCGGAGAGGAAGAAGCTCTGCTGCATGTTGTCGTGGCCCACGGGCGTGGCGTAGACGTCGCGGATCCCCGAGAAGCCAGTGTCCAGCCGGCAGTGCTGCTCCAGGGCCTGTGGGAAGGTCGGAGAGAACGCCCGTTAAGTAGACACTTCTAAGTCCGAGGAAACCACAGAGCTGGTATGGTCAAAAAATAACGAAAGCCTCTCTCACAACACCTAAGGTCATATATGCATAAAATGATGGCTTCAGTGAGTCATTGAAAAACTTCTGTGGTCTTATAAGGTACCCCATTTCTAACGTCACAAAACAAAAAATATGAACAACATAAACTCCCAATCCTTACCAAAAGAACATTCATTCCCCTCGCTTCCAGCTACTGTAACCATAAAGGAATTCCTGGACAGAAAAGTCCTCTGCCTCTCTCTGGCTACTCTCCTCCCTTACTCTTGCATGGACAGCTACCCTGGCGCAATGGACCACGGTCCGACACCTCCGGTTCACATGGGCTCCACGACAGCAGCCCTGCAGCGGAACGTCTGACAGCGCCTACCCCAGGCGCTGAGCTCGCTGCTCGCATTAGCCCATTATTACCCCCCGTAACAAAAAAAGGGTCGGCTAATTAACACACCCCGGAGGGCTCGTGTTGGCGCTGCACGCCGAGCGGCCACGCGGGCTGCTTTCACCCTCCGTGAGCCGTAATTAAAGGGCCGTCATCTACACGGGCCTGATCTCTCCACTGCTGGGCACGCTGAATTAACGCTGACTCTTATCAGGTCAGCCCTTCACCCTGTGCACCAGCTAATGTGCAGTACCGTCGCTAGGTTATTAACAGAGGCCCTGATGGAAAAACCCCCAGCCAGGGGGGGGTCACACTGTATGTTAGCTAACTGTGGAACACTGCCTCTTTGAAAACAAAACAAAAAACATCTTAAAGAACCTGTACCTTCCCAGCCCTCATCACTCTTGGCTCTTTAACAACTGTAAAGGGACACACGTTTGACTAGCGGTACTTTGGATTTCCTCTCTGCGCGTCGCTTTTGGATAACATTATCGGCTAAATCCCTACACTGGGGTGCTGTGTCCTTTCGGCAGAAGCCATTTTGACCCAAACCCTTCGGATGAACATCGAGGGGGGGGGGGGGGGGGATTGTCACACAGCCTGTGGCCTTTGGGGCTCACCTCCACGGCCTCCCAGCCCCACTCGCGGTACTTGGGGTCATGGGTCAGGCGCCACATGTACATGTAGCTCTCGATGACCTCAGGCCGCAGGATGTAGTAGCGGTCGCTCAGCCGGGTGGCCGTGGCCTCGGCGCCGCCGTCGAAGCGGAACGCCTCCGGTCCCAGTTTGGTGGCTGTGGGGAGACAAAAGGTGCAGAGTCTCGTTACATTCTTTCCAATGCATAACGGCAGTGGAATGAAGATTGGTTTATGTTGTCGTGCAAACAGCTCGGCGGCCTTTTGTCGGGCGAGGTGGTGGATTTATTGATGAAAAACCTGCACTGTGGCCCCATTCTTCATTTGTGTATCAGGAACTCTAGATTCCATACTAAACGTCACAGTACAAAGGAGCAAAGCAATTAAGAGCCACTTCAAATACAATATACATAATACACATATATAGTAACAATTCATATTTTCTGCTTTGTTTACCTCCTGATGGCAGATGATGCTTCTTTCCAGCTTTTAATTTTCTAACAGACAAAGGCAGGTCGGTTTTATAAGTAAAAACCGTAGCACCAAGTAATATATTCAAGGACAGTGAGCTCAGGGCTGACACATTGTGGCAATCTGCATTTTCACCTGTAGGAGTGCCATTAGAACAAGTGGATTTTCTTGACATGGCTCATGACGAGGCCAGGCTTAGTTCTTTTACCACACGGGCCTGTGTTCTCCGGCTTCTGCGCTCTAATGCTGCCCAGCCATTATGTGTTCCTTTGGTGAATGGGGTTCCGGTTGGAGAGGCGGCTGTCTTGCTGGTCACTGCCAGTAGATTGGAGTGTGAGTGAGTGTATCTGTCCAATATGACGCAGCCGTCTAGGAACAAGACACTGACGCGGCAGACACAGGGGCTCCTGGATCCACCGCCCTGTTATCTGTGACTGTCTCTCTGTGTGTTATTGTGTTTGTGTGCTTGTAGGAGGGGATGGACAATTCATTATTATGGTGTGTATGTACTGTGAAGTGAGTGTCTTTAGTGTGTGTGTGTGTGTGTGTGTGTGTGTGTGTGCGCTGCTAAACCAACAACAACAGGAAACCACCGGTGGCAGGAAACCTCCTAGGTTGCACCGTGTTTGAACACATTCCCATCACCTCTGCAAAACAGGATTACAAAGGGGACACCTGGCCAGCCGCTAAACCAATGTGTCGGACTGTCTACATAAACCCTATTACTCCATCACATTCTCTGTTAACCTGTTTGGAGCCATGCAATGTCCCCCCTAGGCCATTCATACACTGGCATGGGGAGGCTAGAGCTAATTCCAAACCAAATCCCCATTTATTCTCTTATAACTAATCAAGCAGTGGCTTTTCCACATGAACTGTCTCCCACGGTTTCTCTCTGGGAGCGGTTCTCCCTGGGTAAGGCTATTTGTCTGGGGGAAGAGATAGAGGAGCAGCAACAAATCCCCAGTTTGATAACACAATTTAGCCCGTCTGCGCTTACAGAATGTTCCAGGCTGTTTTAGATGCAGGCCCTAGGTTTTCTTTCATTGCATGGGCACAGATGCAAAGATGGGAGCAGTCTCGCCCACTGGGTTTTTGGGACGGAGTCAGACTCGATCCAGCATTGGAGATTGGGAAGTCGTTTTGACAAGAGTTTTTCCTCCTATCTCTTCTACTCACCGCCTTCCACGACTCCCCCTTTCTTTAGCGGTTGGTCAGGGAGGGTTGCCGTATTTCGGAGCGAGTCAAATCTGATTCAAGATTGCACTCTCTCCATCCGCAGACATACACATGGAACCCATACTAACAAGCTGACAGACACACACTGGACACACAAACACACACACACACACACACACACACACACACACACACAACCTTTTTGTTTACTCACCAAATAATGTAAAAAGCTTTTGCACACTCACAGATTTGCTTCTATACTGATAACCAAAACATGTTTCAGTCCCAAGAGAGGCCATTGGGTTCATTTGCCGGTTGCATTGCGTTGAGATTGTAACCAAACACTTAACACAACTTTGTTTTTCCAGCTAAAATCTAATGCATATGGTCTGAAATGTGTACGACACATTGATCTAAGGTGTATTTCCAGACATTTCAGCGTAAAAGAGCCTCAAAGAACGTTGGCGGAAAAACAGCTGTTACGTGCTGTGCTGTAAAGAGTGTGATCGAATTGCAACTACAGCAATGTTGTACACGTACAAATCTGTCACCCGTGTACCTGCCCCGGGCATTCTCTTCTCTTTGGACGAAGGTGGCTTTTCACAGGGACTTCCAGTGGACCTGATTATCCATCTGTCTTATATATGCTTATATGCTGTCTTCATATGTCCTATTTCATAGAGGGACATGAAGCTCTTACTGGAAGTGTTGGGTCATACTTGAAAGACTCGGCTAAGTAGGAGCTACTCCACAGCGGCAGGGAGAAGCACACAAAAAAAGAGGAAAATCATCCCCCACTCCTAAGCCATCTAATCCAACAGCTGCTAAGAGCCTCCTGGTGAAATAGACTGCGGTCCTTGTAACGAGAGATGGCAATACATTAAGAGAAAGAGACTGGAGAAGCCTCTCCGTGTGGCAGATCAAAAGTATTTAAAGTTCTTCAAAGGACCCGTTAGCTGATGAGTCACGTTAGCTGACAGTGGAAAGGGAAGATGTGGGGGAGGGGAGGGGGGCACTTAGAGGATGGATCCTGCGAGTGCCCTATGGTAGGGGGAATAAGAGGTGGAACCTGAAATAGGCTCTGACAAGACGATTACTTTTAAATGGTCTGGCCTAATGCAGATAGACTGGATCAAGCACGAGCTCTCCCCAAATGTTGGCCTGATCTCTCACTGCACTGTCAGTTTCGTATCCCCTCTCACTCTTCTTCACCTTCTCCCCCTTGGTTTCCATCCTCCGTCCAGAAGCGCGTGGGAAAATTCCGCAGGACCTTTGAGATCTTGCCCTGCCCCTGTTCATATTTCCCGCTGCAGCCTCTCTGACATACGGCGAATACGGGTTTCCAACGAGCTGCGAGAAATCGCACCACGGACACTCACTCGCCCCGTTACCACGAGATGTTAAGGAATAACTGAGGAAACCTTTCATTCCACACCAGAGCGATCATTTTCTGCTGCTTCCCCATTAAGCTGTGCATCCCCCAGGAACTTCTCCTTGCTTTACTGGAGGGAGAATTCCGACAGATCCCCATTCCTTTTCAATTAGAATAATTGCAATATTACTGCACAATCTTATTTTCTACACCACCAGATACAAACACTCTCTCTTTAAAGACAAACGCTGTGATGTAGATTGGCACTGAACTGTGTAATTCCACTGACTTTGTAATCGGCTACACAGTAAGTTGGAACTGCAATAATCATCAGGATCTGGGTGGTTGAAGTAAACGTTGGAGCATGGAAATGAATTACGGCTAGCAGAATTCTTTGCACGCTCAAAAATGACGGTTTTTCAAAACACTTCCTATTATATTAAATATGTATTAATAGCAGATAAAATAAAATATGAACAAAAAACCAAAGAGTTTGAAAACATAAAATTTCATACAAGCATCTACAGCAGGTCACTTTCAAATCACAAATGTCTTCTCAGGGGTCTCCTATATCTAATAATAAGGCATAAGGCAAGCTAGTGGTAAACTACATAACAGGAGACTACGGTCTCAGCATGTCTACTAGGTCTGCTCATCTTTCAAGGACACATACACTTTGACCTCTCGGCCTCGGAGCTGGAGAACCGCCAACTAACCTGAGCGGGTGTAGCTCTCATGGCAGGTGTGCGTGATCTCGGCAGCCAGGTCCAGGTAGTGCTGTCTCTTCTCTGGCACGCCGTCATCCGCCCCGATGCCCACCATACCCCCAGAGAAGCAGGCCAGGTGACCCATCTTGTGGTCCAGGATGCCCCCCCTCCACTCGGCCATGTAGGTCAGCCCTCCGGCCGACTTCTGCACCAGGTTGGCCTCGATGGCCTGGATGAGATGTGGGGAGGAAACGCACAGTACTACTGGTTATACCATAGGGATGGATGTAAGATGAGCAAACTCTTCTTCTCTGTCACCTGTCCAGCTGTCTGTTTAATCTGATCTCACAGCTATAACAATGGCTTTGAAAGAGTTTTACAGAAATACAAGCCCTGAAGAGATACATGTATCGAAAACTGTGGGCCTGTTTTCTCTCACACATTCAATTTAAATGTGCTAATTCTGTCAGAGTCTGGGCTTCCTTGTCCGGCAAAGGCATGCCCCCATGGATTGACTTTGGCACGTTTGTCCTTCATTATGAGTTAGTGTTAACACCTGGGCCTGGTTAATGTACTGTACTTATTGCTTTAATTGCTTTCATCTGTGTTGCAGTGTGCCTATTTAAGTTCCCTTCGTTTGTTCTTCAATGTTCTGACAGTGCAGGGAATTTCCTATTGCTACTGTTAGCTGGGATGGTAACTTGAATGACTTGTCTTGTCACGGGCGAACCGGTAAGCTCTTTCCTGACGGCTGCTTGGCTGCGTGAACATGGCCCCAAAGGGCTTCTGAGCTGTCTAAAGTAGAGCACGATTCTGTGACGCTTTGGAAATCTCAAACTGCCGAGTTCCCCTTTAAATTGTCAAACTGGGGCAGAGAAAGGCAAAACTAGATGAGTACACACAGTCAAAAAGCAATCTGACCAGATGTTGCGTTCGGTCCCACAGAAATGACCTGTGACATTCCCGCACGGATTGTGTGCCTGTATGGCCAGTGAATTATGGACAGTGTGACACATGCTCTGGTCTGAACTCTGAATTGAAGGCAAGGCTCATTGGAATTCTAGTCGAGAGAGAGAGAGAGAGCGAGCAGAGAGAGAGAGCGCGAGCAGAGGGAGAGAGCGCGAGCAGAGGGAGAGAGAAAGAGGAACGATAGGTACTGAGTAAAATGAAGAGGAAGTGACTTGGTGGAAATATTCATGACAAAGATTTCCTACTTCCTGTTGTGACTGGTGCCTATGTTTTACTTGTTGTCTCACAGTGTCTTTTTTAAAATGCAGAATGGAGGAGGGCACCTTCAGCAATCAATCTGCAATGACTCATCAGTTTTCAGTTCTCTCTTATTCTCGCCCTTCCCCTTTCCCCTGTTTAGATGAAAGACAAGCTTCTTTGTTTTTGAAACAGGCATATGGTAGTCTCTGTCACTTTTGATTATTTTGTTTCCTTATGCCGCTCTTGAGACCTACAATTCATTTGACTGAAAAGTCATCTTTTAAGATTTCACAATAACAATAACAAAACATAAAAGCTGGAAACAACCTGCACAAAAAACCTGAATGCCATTAAAAGGAGGTGTGCTCCATAGCCTTCACACACAATTGACCTATCGCCACCAATTCACGGAGGCACAGGCCGTGGCACAAAAGAAAATGGAGAAAGCACAAACACACACACAAAAAACAAATGAATCTAGAGGAAACGGAATGCTAATCATTATTATTCTTTGCAACCATTTTCCCCGAGGGCAGAAAAGGGTGAGTATTTCTAATTAGCTACTGTTTGCATTAATCGCGCTGGGAAATAATTGAAAAAAAAAAAAGGATTCATCAAACGCAGTGTCGTAATTAGCGTGATCTACCTATATTGGGAGAGTAATGCTAATGAAGAGGGTATACTGTACCTACACCAGCGATAGCTGTTCAAACATGTCTGACTTAATGGCTGCCAGCCCTACGGGAATCCTCCCATTATCTTTTGAACTATCATGTCACAGGAGAGATGAATTGGCGTAATGACTCGCTCTGCCTCTGGCTTGACCCTCTGAAGATTAACGCGGAGGTCTCCACCAAAGACAGCAATTTTTTTTGTGGGATCCACGGAGAAGAAGGAGCTAATTGTTAGCCATGGGAATATTCGGTCATACCATGTGAGTGTCACATGACACCAGAGAAGCAAGCACATCGCTGTGAGACAGACGACAGAGGACTACTGTCTGTGCTGGACCATGGACATTTCATATACATAAACACCCATTCATCTACACGCAAAAAATAAAGAGGACTCACACTGCTTCTGCTTGTTTGCAGTGAACGTGTGGGTGGTCCTCTGGGTACAACGATTTGCGTACAATGGGCCCTCGAGACTCTTTATCTGACTGTATTAAGTGTGCGGACCCGTTCACAGCAGTACAAGGCTGTGTCGGATCCAGAGAGCCAGAGTGCCGGCTAGGTTGATCAGGGTAAGCCGCCTCCTCTCTGCACGGACCATGGGAATCACACGTACCTCCAGAGCGCCGTAGTACATGGACTTGGCCTCCTCGTCCGTCTTGTCCGACATCAGATAAGACTTGATGAGATACTCGTAGAAGCTGTCCCCCAGGCCGCCGATGGAAACGTGATCTGGGGAAGGAGAAAGGCGCACGTGGTTCTAAACATATGAATTATTCTGCGGTGTCACCGGGGACCACGTCTTACAAAGAAAAACATCACCAAATAAATGCACGTTTCTCTCGGTTGGAAGTTTGTTGGTGGTGCAAGCCAAACCAATTAGTTGAGGCCAAACACATGCGACCGCACTGGGGTTTACTAGCATACGTCTTGCGAGTTTCGGGGGTGGTTGTTTGTGTGTTTGAATACTTTGAATTCCTTTTGCAGTAGCGACTTATCTGCGGTCGCAGGAAAAGTTCTATTCGATCCTGCACAAGTATTCATGGAGAGCACTCGACACAAAGGAGTCAACAAGGGAAACCTTCAACACAGCACAGTGTTGTTGTGTTGCTAGCCTGCCCACTCACACGGACTCATTCCACTATTGCAATTTCACTAGGAGCACATGCAGCCTCCCTTCCGCCCACCGGCACTCATTCACAGCAGTGAGCACCCACCCACCCCCCTCCCACACACACACATACACACTGTGCAAGGTTATCGCACTCAGTTCAACCTTGACCAGAGCCCCCAGGCGGGAGGGGGTTGAGAAGTTTTTTCCTTTTCCCTGTTTTGTGGTTGCACTGATAAAAACACACAGCTCGAGCTGTCACCTGTGCTGCCCACACACACACACACACACACACACACACACACCTGTCCTTATCTCTATCTACCTGCTTCATTAGCCATTCATCCACAACACCAATTAGCCTGGTAATCGGTCAGATTAGGCTTTCAGGTCCCCCGTGCGTCTCCCTTTTATCATCCTTTCAGGTGAATCGGAAAAAGATTCAATTTCCAGGGGTAATTGGATTCATTATCATTTTAATAACCTCCAGCAATGAGAGTCATAACACCAGCTATGCGGCTCCTACTGAAAAGAAAAGGGGGAACGGATGGACGGGCGACATGACAAGCGGCCGCTTTCTTTTGAATAAGCCCAGGCCCAAGGTCTGCGGCTGGGGTCGGAATGACACCGAATTGGTTCTTGGATGGCGCGAGGATAATGGCTGGATATATCACGGCGGCTACTTGACATTACCAGCCACGGCACCGAGTATCTCTCCGTAACGTACACTGTGTCTTAAAGACTCGCTCCACAGGGAAATGAATCGCTGCCTCTGCAGTGACTCCTAACCCCAGTATGAGAGTGGGGTTATATGGTCAAATGAAACACGGCCTTGGGAATATAGAGGGACTGGTGACGTGGCAAGGTGTTGAGTATATACATCTCAGTTGAGTGTATAGCTGAGCTCTGACAGGCCCGGGGCTGGCTCTACTTACGCTGGACCCAGTTCCCGCTCACAGGACTCAGGAAGTTGGGGTAGAGGCCATGGGGCTTCTCGATCTTGTTCAGGACTTTGCGTATGTTCATCACCTGTACGAGCAGGCAAAGCAAAAACACAGTTTGAAACCAGGTTAGCTGAAACCTAGCAGTGCTGACCTCATCCAGACAGCTAGGAATAAGACGTTTTTATTGATTGAATCATTTAGTATTGCTTCTTGAGACTAAAGTTAGTTAAAAGATAGTTAAAGAAAGGGTCAATTTAATTAGACTATATATTCCATTTAATGTAGGCCTATCTAAAGGCACAAGAATAAGTCAGTTTCGAAATCACTTTGTTGTTCATTATTGCTGACTAGTACTTGTACAAGTATGCTTCTCATAGCCAGTCATCAGACATGTTGGTTGCATCATTTCCACAGCCTTCTCCAGGGGCAGACCTTTTCAGTGTAGATCGGGTTTCCTGAGAGCTCTGTGAGGTGGACGAACTCCAGGTGCAGGGTCCCAAACTCGGCCAGGATGCTGCTCCCAGCGGAGGCCCAGCCCCAGCTCCAACTGGTGCCACTGCAACAGAAAGCACACCGCGCAAAGTGAGCACCGCGGCTGGCAACACACACACATGCACGTAACGGCCTGCACACCGTTGCACAGAGCTCCACCGTTGCCACCTCGCTCGCTAGCCAAAGAACGGCTAAAGTGCTGTTGTGACTCTCCTGACAGGAACTGCACAAAGGGAATCAAAGGTCATCGCCCCATGCACATCAATGGCATATGTATGTACCACAAATAAGTGGTAGGAAAGAGTTCTGACAGACGTTCTGACAACACTCCTATTTGGATTTCCTGTGGTCCTGGGGAGTCAATCAGAGAACTTACATTTCATCAAAGATTCCGAGGCTCTGCCGCAGAAAAAAAAACACGGAACATCGTCCCGGCTATAATCTACCTCTTATCCTACGGCAAGCAATTCCATTTTTTTCCGCTCCCCCCTGGCTTTTATCCCAAAGTAGACACATAGTTAATCACACTCAAGATGGCGGCGAGTCAAAGCTCAACAAAATGCAAAGTACGTCCGGCCCCTGAGAGCTTGTTTATCCCTCACGGCCTCCCGTAGCCGGCTGCTGACTAATGCACCGCGGCAACAGTCAGCAGCCACGCAGAGAGAGGTTGTGAGAGGTAGAGAGAGAGAGAGAGAAAGAGAGAGAGAAAGAGAGAGAGCGAGAGAGAGAGAGAGAGAGAAAGAGAGAGAGAGCGAGAGAGAGAGCGAGAGAGAGAGAGACCCCCGCTCTCCTTTCCACCCGCAATCAATCCCCCGTCCTCATCTCCAGGGGACACGGAAGCCATTAGGCTCACCTGTCTGGCACTTTTAAGGCGACGTTCCTAAAGATAAACGCAGGGGGCTCCATTTAGGGTGCTCGGGTGGAGGTGTTGTGATGAGCAATCAATGCGGCAGGGGCCACCGACGCGCTCTCAACGCAGGCCTTAAGTGAGCGTGTGAAGAACACGGTGGCTCTAAAGTCGACCAGGGGGGTCAGAAATAGCTCCCCCTCATGTTTCCAGGCACTTCTCTGTATACACGGTGGTGATACGTGCCAGCCTGGGTTGAGGGTACTTCCGGCACTGGTCCATTAAGGCTGCCCTAATCAAAGGGGCTAATGGGTAAGCCATTCCTTTCACATAATGCTTATCCTACAGTAGGGCTAGAGAGGTGGAGGTGGAAGAATCTCTCGAATGTAAATCTAGTGACGAAGGCAGAGGGAACTTATTACTATGACGGTGGAGCTGCAGAGAAAGAGAGAGTGAGAAAGAGAGGGATGTGTGAGCCAGAGAGGAAAGAGAGAACTGAGAACGGCACAGGTAGCACACAAAGACGGAGAGAGAAAGCAAAGAGCGGGGGAGAGAAGAAAGAGGGAAGAGAGACGAAAGAGGGAGTACGAGCGGGGGGACGCGTCAAAGAGCGACGGGGAAGCCAAAGCATCTTTAAGGGTTCTGATGGCCGACTCCATTAAAAGTTTGCTACTTCGTCATTAACTGCTCCGTCTCCAGTCACATCCAATTCCTCTGTTAGAGCGGAATCAATCTGAGCCGGGGAGAGTCGGGCCGAGGGGGGGGGGGGAGGGGATGTCGACCGATATCTGTCTGGTAAGCAGCCACACTGGCATCCTTCCATTTCTCTCCCCATCTCCCGCGACCATCGGACACGAATTATTAGCGTGTGCCGAAAAGTGATGAATGTGCCATTGACGACAGACAAAGGCAGAGGCGCTAGGCTGGCCGCGCATAATAAGCCGCAGGAATTGACAAATTGCACATCTAGGAATTTTGCACATTCCTGTCTTTAGCGCGGGCCGCGGGGATCGTGTGCGCCGTTCCTCCACGTTCCTGTGATGAATGATTCATGGCGCGCCTCGTCGGAGTGTGTTCAACATTCCACGCGCGCTCCTACGGGTCCGTCGGGAACGCTCGGGGCGCTCCGTGCGCACGTCACGCGTGCGTGTGGCCCCCCGCCGTCACGTTCAGCATTCGACAAAGGACACCGGGCAAACGCTTTGAGGCCGCTGCCGCAGCAGCGCATTCCACACACTGTCAACTTTCCAGGACTGTTACATTCAACACGGGCTCTGCCAAGGCCAAACACGTGTTCCAAACGGTGTGTTAGCGTGGAAGCAAATACCGTACATGTCAGAGCGGGTTTGTCGTAAAACAAGCAGGAAATGACTACGCAGCATTTCACTCGTGTTGTGTTTGAAATGATGTATTTGTGTGGTCGGCGATACCTTTTATGTGTGGCTAAGTATGTGTAGCGTGTGTGTGTGTGAGTGTGTGTCTGTCTCCGTCCAAAGTTTCTTAGAACACATCTGGGCCTTAGTGGCTGCCTCTCTGTCTCCACCCGGGGCAGATGCTGCTGATCTGGGAGGGATGGGCTCTACACAGGGGTAAAGAAGAAGCTCCAGCAGCTGGTGGACTAGGCTGTCAGGTTAATGGGTATCAAGGTGGGTGCCAGGGGAGCCACACAGCGTATTTCTGAGCGGGGAAGAGTTCGGGGGGAAAAGATAAGGAAAGCGGATGGCATAACTAGTCTGCTGGGTGTATACCGCCGATGGAGGCCACGGGGGGGGGGGGGGGGGGGGGGGGGGTGTTTGGGTTTGAAATTTTGGCCCCGGGACGTGGGGGGGGATGGAATGAAAATTTTTGGCTGTG
>JAVQIZ010004629.1:0-16865 GCA_036023535.2 Galaxias brevipinnis
CACACACACAGGTATACATATAGTAAGTTCAACGAGGAAACTAAAATATTAAGGAGAGACAACCTTGAAAACATCGACAGTTGTTTTAAATCTAATAAAAGTTTCATAGGTAACAAAAAAGTTTAAAAGGGATTTTTTTTTCCGGATATAGACTAAACATATATACATCGTTTTCACTACTGCAATTTGATTTCTAAATTTAAAGACAGTTAGAATAGGCAACACTACTGACAAATGTTGAACAAATAGTAGCGTTTCGTCTTTTGGGAACTATCTGCAAGCAAGCGCAAGATATTTCAATATTGTTTGGTCATCTTTGCAACCCGTAGAAATACGTGCGCACACGCATCGATTCAGTGATTTTAAAGTACGCGCGCTTTCCACTGATTGCATAAATCTCAGCACAGCTCCGCTAGGGGGAACTGAATTTGACACGACACCTGTCCCGCCTGGCTTGACTGTGATTTTCGAAGTGTCTCTATTGCAAAAAAAAAAAATTAAAAATTAAAAAGAGGATGCTTCCATGTGAAAAGTAAAGAGGTGCTTGCTGCCCCAAAGCAAGGCCTCGAGTATTAGCTTATTGGTTGAACAGTGCACAATGGTGCCTGTTCAGATGAGGATGTACGGCCACATGATGGCAGTCCCTTTCTGTAACTGTCATGACTCTAAAGCGCTTTCTGACTAAATGTGATGCAGGCGTCTGTGTAAGTCAAGATTCCAGTTTTGGTAATTTGACTCGGAAACAAAATCAATGCATTAGAAACTATTCGAATCCACACATCAAATGGTCTTTACCTTCTATAGGTTTTTGTCATATCAAATGGAGATAATAGACACAGGGGTGTGGAATATGTTGGAAGGGCATCATTCATTTGCAAGTTCCTTTTTTAGAAGATCATCTAGGTATTCATTTTCATGGAAAGAGAAGTCATTCTATTCCTTAAAAATTTAAACTGAAAGGAACACAAATGATTACCTCGAGGAAAGATGAAAACTCACTTCACAATGATTTTTTTATGGCAGTAATCTCATAATAGTTTTTAAAACATTGAACTTTTAACAAAACTATTTGCAATGACTTTTGTGAGGTATTATGTAATTGTTATTTTGTTACAAAGAAATAATAATAAATAGCTATATGCATAAGAGGGCCAGTTGTGCCCTACTCCTTCTAGAACTTTAGAAATAAAAGATGGCTGTTAATTTCTTCGACCATATATAGGGATAGATCAGATTGTGTGTCTGCTGACTATGATAGAAAAAGACACCTGAGACTGCCAGGAACGCCCCTCACCGAGGTTGTATAAGACAGTCGATCCCTTATCACTGGTTTGGCACAAGACTTTTTCTCCAGAGCAGGACAGTTTAGTAAGTATTTACGCTATACATTGAGTCTTTACTTGTGTGTCTGACGTGAAAAGAAATAAGTATACAAATCACAACGACTGTTGCCACAAACGTTGAACTAACATGTTTATCTAAAAGTGTTTAATAAAATGAACAAATATTCTTTTTAAATCTGGTTGTTTTCATGAAACACTTCCCCGTGTGATTCAGCCGACCAAGTGAGACTAATTATTTTACGCTTTGAACATATTTTATTTTATAAATCTAGGTATCCACGGCTCCTCAGAGCATTGCTTCTTGTGGTGTTTAAAGAAGATGGTCTATAATGGTTTTGCTACAAGAAACCGCAAGGAATACACCTGTTGTCTTTGCCGTTACACCTGAGACCTCACACTTCCAATCTGAGGAGTAACAGCTATAATTGATATATCCAGAGGGTTTGGCGGCCACCTTTACATTACTACAGAACATGGGGGAGTCAATGCAGGTGAGACACTAGAAAAGACCGAATGTAAACAAGTGACCACTCGGCCATGGCATACTTGGTTTCTATGTAAATCTCCAAAATTCGATTCGAACAAAAATCTTAATCTGATTTTGCGTCACGTCTCACTGGGGGTTAACGTTTAGAGCAGCTTGCGCTCATTTTTGTTCCTACAGTCTTTATAGTAGGAACTCAGTTCTGTTTAATAATTATAAAGCTGACAATGTAATTATCAAACTTCGAAAGGGCCAATACATTATGTTCAGATGTAGAAATAATAAATGTGAATATTAAAAAAGCTCTACTTTAACATCAATTAATATACATAAAATATAATGAAGTTGACCTTTAGGATTTTCCTATGCGCTCCAAATAAACATGCCCATCAGAAACATTATATGCTTGGAACATTTGAACTTTTCATTTTGTAATTGATTTACTTCACGACGTGTCCTTGATTTTCCAAAGTACACGTGACAACGTGGTCTGGTGTCTTGTGTTCTGACATAGACGAGGCTACACAACGGCATGTTTACCACATACGATTCTTGAATTTTCCCTCTTTCACACTTTCTTACTTCTATCTGTATGAGATTCAGTCTTGGAAGAACGTTCTCTGTTCTACTGTGGTATTTTGGAGTTTGAACCAGTCCATCCATCCATCCATCCATCCATTAGCTATACCGCTTATCCCATGCAGGGTCGCGGGGGGGGGGCTGGAGCCTAACCCAGCCGACACAGGGCGAGAGGCGGGGTACACCCTGTACAGGTCGCCAGTCTATCACAGGGCCGACACATAGGGACAGACAACAACTCACACTCACATTCACACCTACGGACAATTTAGAGTCACCAATTAACCCGCATGTTTTTGGACTGTGGGAGTTTGAACCAGTTTTGTGTGGTTTGAACCAGTCATCAATCATTAATATTAAATTCTTAAAATCCCTTGATGGCTTATATAACTAAGTGAAGGAATTGCAATACAAAAAATTATATCAAATGGAAATAAATAAATCAAAGTGTCCAGCTGACATTTGGTAATGATTGTGCCTTTTGCTTGCAGCATGCTACGTGCTTAGTTTGTTATTAGGACACATGACTTTCTCTAAATAAGTTGGTTTGGTAATATATTAATTGGTTGAGATTCTGGACGATTCCTTTTACACCAAAGAGTGCTCAGGTTAAGATTCAAGATGAAACACGTGGACAAACACAAACCCTTTTTTGAACTTTGGAATTGGAATTTGATATTCCTTTTCAGTATGTTCTCATATGACACAAACAGTTGTCATAATTTATACTGTGGCATAATCACATCTGTTCCCATGGTTTGGAAATACCCCTGACTCATATATTATGGGGGGGTGTCAGATGTTGTGGGGGGCATGTGTCAGCTGGTTGTCTCTTCTCTTCCGGTCTATTGCTGCCCAAATATGGACAGAAAACGGGACATCACTTTTGGTTACAGTTTGGTTGCTATGGGGCTGTGACACTGGAACACATGCCAATTTGGACCACCTGGAGGGCAGGGATTGGTCCAGTGAATCAAACCAGGCTACTATGGGCAGGAAAGTAGGCTTGTGAAGACTTATAAGTGGCTGTCTATACAGAGACATAAATACACTCCCCTGACACCCCAAGCATCTGGCCTAAATATATACTCGCTACCAGCCACCAACCTTCCCCATCCTCTCTGAATTGTTGGCACCCAAAGACTCCCAGAAATGCATCACAAGACACTTGACTCTCTCACTAACAGTGTGACCTTTTGTTTCTTTTTATTGTGCGGAACATTTGCAAGATTTTCTGTTCCTGTGGAATTGTAATACAATGAGAGACTGGGGATTTATATGAATTCACTCTTAATAAAAACGTAAGTCAGTAATTGAGTAGTGCAGTGTGTTTACCAGATGATAGATGATAGGCGCTCCAAACAAAAAATTCTGACATTCAAAACATTGGTTGACACTAATTTTGGAAGTCACTAAATGGCTTTGTGACTAAAGAACTGTAGCAGAGCATTTACAACATTATTTCATTTTGAATGTGCCTAGCGAAAATTAAAAGTTTATATATAGGTGGTTATTATAGGTTAGAATCCTTTATGGGGTGTTTTAAAGAAACCTTTATTGGACTATTAATGATATAGCAATAAAATGAAGATGTGTTCTGTGTGCTTCCCCTCATTTCACATGTCAGTGCCTCCTGATTGATGCCTGTCTTTTAACAGGAGACTAACCTTTTGCAATCGTAAACCGATGAGATCGGCATGCCACATCTTGATTTTGACTCAGTCCTGGTACTTCACATCAAACTGTTGGATTTACTGCCAGTAATAATAATAATAACAACATATCAGGGTTTAGAACTAAGTGATAACGTCATTGTAATATTTATATTATATAGGTGTAAACAGAAAGCGTAATCATAAGCGTAACCTAATTCATCTGAATTCACACAAGTTATTCCCATACTCGATTTTACACACTGAATGTAAAAACAGGCATTCCGTAGACATGGTTGCACCCCCCCCCCCCCCCACACACACACACATACCTTCAACTCTCATTTTTATTAAGCTATTACTTGTCTAAGTTATTATGAGAAAAAGTATGGTAAGGAGTATCGTTTGTTCTTCTAAAAAAAATGTTTTGTGTCTACTGTGTGAAGTGGACAACAACAACCCACTAAAATGAATGATTATTAAATTATTGAGTTCTCTATTTGTCTTTGATGGCATCAAATTTTCATCAATATCGTGAAATATAAATAAAAACAGGAGGCTTGAGATGGGTTCAGATGTCTCTTTAAAATGGGATGCAAATCCCAGTGATATATATTTTACTATCAGAAAAAGGTCAGCATTTAGGCCTTGATCTATGCGATAATACTTGGGCAGTCCAGAATTGGTTCATATTTTTAGCAAAGGTTTACAAGGGATAATACAAAATGCAATGCTTCTGCTTAGTTGTTAAATATTAAGCTTATTTTAAATTATTTACAGATGAAAAAACATGAAAGGCAAGACGTATGGTTCTACATATTGAAAAGATATTTACAAGTCTATACACAAGTCTTCTGACACTCGGCTCCTGCTGTAAAAGGAAAGAAAATATTTAATTGTACTAAATTAATTGACAGTCTGCGATTTAAAACAGTACTGTATATCTGCTGTATTCATTTTTTTCACGTTATAGACACCTAATATTTACCTATAAGCAGTTAAGCAGGATATTCTGAATGTTTTCATACACCTGGTTGTAGAGCTCTTCAATTGGTTTCAAACCATCAAGGTAGTCTGCCGAGCAAAAATGAAGAGTTAGTTAGTTTTGCAGGAAAGATTTAAACCGTAAGAAGAATATTTACTGTAAAGTAGAGAGGAGGTACATACCTATGCAGCTGAAATTGTTCTCCATCTCCTTCCTGTGTTTCAAGTACATGGGCCAGACATGGCCATCAAAAAGACCAGCGGGGTCAGGGACTGTGTAATTCCTTGTACTGCAGAAAGAAAAAGTAAAACAATTGTTTGAGTGGACAGGTCTTATATTTTTTGGGAGGAACTCAATCAAACGGCACTCATTGTTAAAGTCACTCAATGAGATTGCAAGCTTCTTCAGCTCACCTCCTCCTTCTTTTGCATTCTTCATATGGAATGGTAATGTAGTAACACTTGTCATAGATATCCATGAGAGGCCTGTATGGTAAGATCAAATGTTCTGTTACACCACAACTTGAGTCAGTGCCAGAAAGGTTTGCTCGACAGTGTGTACATTAGTTATGTGAAAAAATAGAGTGTTCTTTCTGGCAAGTGACATACTTGTAGTTGTAAAGGAGGAATCCTTCCACGATGAGAATGTGGATCCCCTCGGAGTCGGATTCCTGGGCCTCAGGTGATATGCTAACACCGTGGGAGCGGGCAAACTTTGCAGGGTTCTCCTGCCAGCCTTTCACCGTGTTGACCATGGCCTCCATGTCCAGGGCATCGATCACTGTTACATGACAAAAGGAGAGAAAGAGATAGGAGAGCAAGAGAGGACAGAATGAGAGCGAGCAAGAGAGAGGGAGAGGACCAGTCACCAAACATGGATAGACGATCCTCACCAATGTGTGCTTTGACACAAATGGTCAGTGGATGACAAAAGTATATAACTTTTGAAATTGTGCATGAAAGAGAAAGTACATTACTGCATGGATTTCCTACAGCGAACTCCACTCTTACCATCCCACTGTCTAAAGCCGTCGTCCCCGACTTCTATTTGATCGGGTTTCTGAAATAACAGTCACCAATAAAACATTGCAGCAACCTCGAGCTGATTGTTTGAGTAATCAGTCAGAGCTGATCACAGCTGGACATGACAAGCCAAGGACTAGTCTCCACTAAAGTTGACTTGTACCCCCACGTGTACCACTGCTAGTGCAAAAAGGATGCATAGCGCTTGTGTGCAGTCATTTAGTTATAAGAGGTGAGTTTACCGCGGAAAATTTTTAAAAGACGTAACGATGTGTTTAGTAAGCCGGGAGAAATAAACAAATGACTAATAAGAAAAATATAAGCTACATAATATATATTTCCAATAGGCCTATATGCTTTGGAAAATAAAGATTTGTTAGTGTACTTCTAAAGTGCACGTGGTGTGACTTTGTGGGGACTCTCAACCTTTTCATTGGTTGTCCAGGAGACAATCAGCAAAATGTTTTAGTAAGAATTGCAGGAAAAGACTAAAACACCACTTGTTGGTGTGTAAAGATCTGTTTATATTTTAAGCATAAAATGTTAACTGTCAACTAATGCCACACTGCGCTCAAGAGCAAATCTGTATGTTACATAATACCTAGTTAAAATGTATTATTATATGTATATAATATATTATGGCTTGCAACCCCAACACAATATTTGTATTTTTGAAATGGTGGTTATATATTTTCTTTTACACTTGCAATATTGTTAAACAAATAAATAAACAAGACACGTGTAAATGATTCCTACCTTGAAAAAGTCATCCTGATGCACCACACAACAGTTTGGCAATATCTTTATAAGCTTGTTTGTTAAAGTGGTCTTCCCACCGTTGGTCACGCTATAACAGAAAGAGGATACGTTTGAATGCCTATATTAAACACACAGAAATCCGAGCAATAAAGTAAATAAAACACACATATTCTACTTACCCGCCAATGCCTATGATGAACTTCATTTTTTATCTCTGGATGTTGGTCTTTGTAGGAATTCAGTGAATAACAGAAGGGAACCCAACCACAACAATCGTACAAAGGCTTCAGACAATCATAGACCTTTCTTTCTTTTCTGCCAGAATGTTCCCCCCTGTTACAACTTCATTGATAGTATGGCCGACTACTTGCTTTATAAAGGATTCAGATTTGCCGTCATGTTCTGTGTCACTACCTCGTGTCCAGTCCCTCTAATCAGCCGCTTGTACTGTAGCCAATAAGACGCTCCAGTACGCCGGGATATATCCAATGAGAGTCAATCATGTCGTTGCCAAATTCGTATTAAGGCACCATCGCCAATGTTCCACCTGTCGCTAAATCGCCTAATCCTCGTCAGCACGCAGGGTGTCATTCCGTGAGATTGTCAAACCAGTAGCGTGACAAATCAACCACTTGGCATAACAGATGCTTTAGGCAAAGTGGTCATCGGAAAGTAACAGAGTTATAGTGGACATTGGGATACACTTAGAATTACAAGATTAATTATCTCATGTAATGTTTTTCTTTACAATGTTCAGTTTATTCGTTTAATAACATTAACAATAATATCATATATGATATAATAAATAATAAATATGATATATTTATAAAACATCAGCATATAATAATAATTTAAATTTAAAAGAAATTAAAAGTGTCCATGCATAGACAGCTCTGCAATAGAGAAAACTAGCACCAATATATATTTAGGTGGCATACGTGTGTGTGTGTGTGTGTGGGTGTGTGTGTGTGTGTGTGTGTGTGTGTGCGCATGCGCATGTGTGTACGTGTGTGTGTGTGTGTGTGGGTGCGGGTGTGTGTGTGTGTGTGTGTGTGTGTGTGTGTGTGTGTAAGTGGCAGCCATGTGCTGCGTCACAAATGCTTCTAATGCAACGCACTGGAATACGAGTTGGATGGCCTCCGGCCATGTGACTGGGCCTCTCTGTCTCTGACCATGTCAAAGTAAATGACTACAGTCTGCTAGGGTTTCCGGTAATTAAAATTAATCTGACAGAATGTCCAACAGGGTAATTGAAACACTCTTTTTAAACATCAAAGCCCTGCACGTTCTAACCACAAAATATCATTGCAAACTTCCTGAAGATAATACCTTTTTTTCCCCTGGTGAATAATCTGTCTAGAAGGTGTTGTATTGCTGACCTTATCTGTGTTATTGCAGGGAGATTCAGAAACAAGTTGAACTTTGAGTTCTACGTATCAGATAACATTGATACCTTTCCCTAGAACGTATCATTGGAAAAGTCAAGGTAGTTTACACCAAAATGTGCAAAAAACATTCAATCAAATACAACAACAAATTGATCGGAAGTGCTTCAAATAAATGGGTAAAAAGTCATATGTGAGGGAAATGTGCGTGTCAGGATGAGAATAGTCTGGCTATTGCAGTATGTTGAGAGCTGACAGGAGAGTAAGGGCAATTCCAAACACAGTATAACCTTTAAACAGTAGGCTTCACACGGCCATTTTCAAAAAACTTGTGAAAGGGGCCTGCTGGAAGATTTTTATTACCTCAATGGCAAAGTTTCTAGCTCACTAAAAACAAAAACAATCCTGACCAACACAGATTAGGATTATGTGCAACGTTTGCTCAAATATCAAGTTATACATAGTGAAGTATTGGTCAGTGGAATGTTCAGCAAAGCTGGAACTGGAAATTACACCAGAAAACAGTTTAATTCACCAGACCTAAGGTTTCCAACTAATTAGCCCACTAATTTAAGCAGCGGCTCCTCACATTCAGAGGTCTTTTTAATACTGGACGGCACATCTTTCAACATAACAACACGACACTCTTCAGGACTATATTATTACACCCAGTCACAATTAGAGAACAAAGGATTTATAGAAGTCACGACCATAAGGATACGTGAATGACATCATGCACATATCAACCCTTGACACACATCCATTCATAGTCTCCTATCGCCACATGTGACTTCATTCCCTTTGTATCTAATGTCACTCATTTATGGCTGCCAGTTAAACTCTGAATGTACAATATGTGGTTATGTGGGAAAACAATTCCACAGCTCTGTAAAAGTTTTTAGGTGTTTCTTGTCACAATGAGATACTGTATAATAATAATGTAATAATGTAAGATTGATGATATTCAATAGTTTTTTATGTATCAAGTCCTATTGAACACTTTCTAAGCATCCATGACGAATGCCTTTATGGTGGAAAAATTAAGAATAATAAAGAATTATTGTGAAAATAAATTGGGTATAATCATAATCTAATTGGCGGCCCTGTGATAGACTGGCGACCTGTCCAGGGTGCACCCCGCCTCTCGCCGTGTGTCGGCTGGGATGGGCTCCAGCCCCCCTGCGACCCTGCATAGGATAAGCGGTATAACTAATGGATGGATGGATGAATGGATAATCTAACTGGCTAACGGTACAAATTCAGTTTTTAACAAAAACTGATGTTTAGCTCCATGGACATGAATATTGTTAGATATTATATTTTGGCACATGTATTTTCTTTAACAAAGAATAAAAGGCACAGAATCATAAACAACAGTTAATATAATTTATTTTATAATACATTTGTATCATACCTTCTTGCAGTGTAGTTTTTAATCTTGAAAAGGTATATTTCTCAATAAATGTATTTGCAATTTAGCATGGCAGCAGTACATTGTTCCCAAGTGATCTATAACAGTAGATGGACTACCAGAAAAAGATATATTTAATTACTAAGAGTGATAATTTAAACTAGCATGCCACCTGCAAATAGAGCTTTTAGAGAAAAAATAAGAACACAAACATATACTGGTTTTTAGAGGAACAAACATATCTAAAGTAAGTCTAATGATGTTTGCAATTCAGAGTTAATAAAAACAAACAATTCCCATGCCAATGAGATAAACCAAACAATCAAAATGCTATACACCATTTTCATACTTTACAGTAAGATAAGGTATGCAATGACCATGATTAACTTTTTTGAAAGTCAATGTTGAGTTGATGCAGCTCAATCCTTTACCTCTGTCTCTGTCATGCAACATGATAGGTGGTCCACAGGTGAAGCTGACTCAGATATCCATGCAAGGGAAAACGTAGGTTTGTACTTTTGCAGCCATGTCATGGGTTCTGTGTTTAAGATAACCGAGAGCATTTGCAACACTGTAGGTCTTTTTATTTGAGTCGAGGCTGAAAGATCAAAAGAATATATTCCATGTTCATGGAGGTACTTTTAAAAACATTTTTTATGGTCTTGCTTTGAGTTCTTCTTCTGTTTGGGGACTGAGAGTCTGTGATGCTGATATATCATATGGAGATCTTTATCCTTAATTTGCGTTTTTCTTTTCTTCGGAGATAGTCAGTGTAGCTTTATTTATAACAAGAGGGTTTGCTGAAACAGACCATAATCATTCTCAGCATCATTGTACTTCATTGTCATACATCATTGTACAATCACAATCACAAAGACCATCATTTTTTATTCCGCTTTTTTTGTGTGCTTAGTGTTAAGTCGACTTAGGACTAACACAATTTGTTCTCACAAATGAAAGGATTGTCCTATTATATCCAACGATGTCATCAAGATCAACACCAGTATAACAGTATTTGCCCAGACCAGTATGTCAATATGGTATTAATTTGAACAACCCCACAACCATGTATCTGGTTCATCTATTTATTTACCTTGACCTCCCCATGCCCCCACCTCCCAACCACATACACCCACCCACCACCACCCTGTGCTGGGCTTGGAGATACTGACCCAGACCATCCCCTAGTTGTCAGCCAGCCAAGCTGCCTAGGTAATAATAATAATAATAATAATAATAATAATACATTTAATTTGAGGACACCTTTCTAGACACTTATGGTCACCTTATCAAACCTCAAGAACACAGGGCTGATATATGCTTCTGATATGCTGAGCTTGTTAGGAATGGGGAGCAGCACAGTCTTCTACGTATGTTGAGGACATTTTAAAATAAACATCCCCACCCCTTCCTCCTTTTCCCCCTCTCTTCTTCCCATCCCTGTCCCTCCTTCTCTCCCCACTGTGGTGAGTGCTAGTTCAGACTGTTCTGTCTGGGCTCGTCTCTGTAACACTGCCCGCTGGTGTAAAAATAGTTTTGATCAGCGCCTAGGGGTGGGGGACGCTGAAGAGCTGACCAGACGTGTCTTATGTAACATGTGTGCTGTAGGCCCTGATGCCAAATGGGTGGGAAGGGACAGCTAAAAATGTTGGATTAATTACTGAGTGGTTTTGTAGGTGTGTGCTCTTACTTTATTTCAGACATCCTGGCCCACGTCCACAATCATTGATTTAGGTCTGGGAAGAGTGACATTTGAAACATAAAACCAACTAAGTACTTTTTTTGTTTTACTAAATAATGATGTAGAAATGTACTGATTGTAAATTCAGCAGTTGCTGTTGGCAAAATTAAATCCCATGGTGCATTGCAACGTTACTGAAAGTTCTCACATCGAATTCTTGAGGACATAATAAAATACCAGACTGATATTTTGTTGACTCCTTGCATGTGGCTGTGGTTCAGTGCATATGCATCAAAACGTGGTCACCTTTCTTTGGGCGTTGTTGAGTTAGCCTGCTGTTGCTGCTCCTGCTCAAGTCTGCAGAACCGAAAAAAAAGACTGTTAGTTACTTTTATACCATATTGAGAAATTATGTTTCAATCATTAATTAATTGTGCCCATAACCTTGCTCGTATTTTTTCATCGTCATACCTGGAAAAAAAGAAACAAGATTTAAGTTTGCACAACTAGCTACATGCTGGATCAAATTATGATTAAGCTGATATGCAATTTAATGTATGAAAACAATGAAACAAAAAATGTATGTCATATGGCCTTTTTGCATGCTTATGTTTTTGTTTATAATCTAATTAACAACAAATTGCATTGCACGTTATGTGATTTAACGACTAATGATTCAAGAGCAACCCATTGTGGCCATGTGTACTTACTGCACCACGCACTCAGGGATCTGCACATGCTCCATAGGGAGGATTTCACTCAGCTCGTCCAGGGTATGCACATACCGGATCTTGTCCATGAACTTCACACTACAAATGAACAACAGCAATGTTAGACTGCGTTGCACTGTAATACTAGCACAGGGAATGTTGGCGCTGTGGTTAAAGAGTCTAAAGTAGTACTTACTTATGCCTAGATCTAAACGTCATTAACCCTATTATTTGAGCTACTACAAACTATACAAAGAAAAAAAAAGGTAAAAGTTGTGGTTTCCTTTTGAGTTCCATAGCCATGCTCTAATCTGCAGGCAAGCCAGTGAAGGAGGTCAAAGAACCCTCAAGAGAACATGGCCTACGTGCCCTACCACCTACATCCAAATAAAGTTACCTGATGAAAGGTCTAGAGATGGCCAGGACAGTGCGGATGAACCACGATGGGTGAGCGATAATCAAACACTTAAGATTCTTCCTCAACCTGTTGGAGAAATCCAGTCAGAAGCAGTTGGGATAACACCACTATGATGATGATGATAATGATGATGACGATGAGGGTTTTAGGCAGCAATACCAGCACGGTCATGATGAGGGTGATGATGATGATTGTTAAAAGGTATTCTAATTCTATTCTAATCTATTATTATTTTATTATTTGTATCCACAATCCCACCTGCTTCTACCAGTCCCTAGTTGGAGTGGACCACCTTACCTCCTGTCAATCATCTGGTAGCACCTCTTCAGCCAGCTGATGCCGGGCATCCTCCGTCGAGGCGTCGCTCCGTTCAGGTACACGATCATGTAGTCCTCAGCCACCAGCAGCTCCAAACTGCTCACCACGTACCTTAACATAGCCAACCATGAAGGGAGTCATATTAATTGGCTGTCCACTGTGTCTGTATGTCTGAGTGCAAGCTATGTGTGCTGTATATGAAAAAATAAAGCATCCACTGTAATTTAAATGTAGTCTTACAGGAACAGATTCTCCATGATGTAAGTGTACTCGGCGCAACTGTTGTCGGGCAGATAGCAGGCTGCAAAGACTATGATGGCACTCAGACCTTCCCCATAGTAACCTAGGAGAGAGAGAGAGAGAGAGAAAGAGAGAGAGAGAGAGAAAGAGAGAGAGAGAGAGAAACAGAGAAACAGCGAGGGAGGCGATATGTTCACATCCCAATGTGTACAATTACACATACGGATGAGCTTAGAAACACACAGCAATACAAATACAAGCACCCGCCCACAAAATGTAGTACTTCAGTCAGTCCTCACATCCTCCCTGTCCCCCCTCTCTCTCCAGCTGCACCCCACCCTAACCTCCATGTGTGACCACCCTCAAGTAAGGCCTGATGGCCTGCATGTCTATCCTCTGCTCCTGGTCCCCGATGATCACCGTCCTCCACAGCTTCCCTGACGCATCGCTCTCCTCCTCTTCCTCCCCGGGGAGACGTTTCGCTGTGGCCACCGGGGTGTCATCTAGGTGCGCGGGTCAAAAGATGATATGCTGCATTATTTATGATTGGATGGGTATTTAGGACAAAATTGACATAATGCTAACAAACCTAGCCTGTTGACCTCTATTGTCTTTGCTTATATATATACAGACCATATTTTATATTTGCCTTTCATTTCATAAATACATTGCTCCTATCATGTTTCTTTTATGCTCTTCCTAGTTCTACCCTTGTCTGACCTTCCCACTCCAGCTCGTTGCCGTTGGTGATGAACTCCAGAG
Source organism: Galaxias brevipinnis (assembly GCA_036023535.2). NCBI lineage: Eukaryota > Metazoa > Chordata > Actinopteri > Galaxiiformes > Galaxiidae > Galaxias > Galaxias brevipinnis. The sequence goes on from JAVQIZ010004629.1 coordinate 13,750, forward strand.
AGTCCGTCTCGTCAGGGGTGTCCATGTCATCGACGTTGATGTCCAGGTCGTCAGGCGTATCCAGGAAGTCATTGGAAAACAGGGAGCCCTCGCTCTGATCGAGCGATAGGTTTATTTCGGGGGCAACCAGTGTACGGCGCTTACGAGGGGCTGCAGACTCACCCACGTTCAGAGTGGTGGGGGGATCTGACAGCAAGAGAAATAGTTACAAAAACAAGCTAAAGCTAAAAGATTTAATTTATTTTCTTTAAAGGACTTGTATCAAGGATGTATCAAGATTAGCATACTATGAACTACCATTAAGACATGTATCAAGGATAGCCTACTGTGAACTACCAGTAAGACGTATGTATTAAGATTAGCGTAGTTTTAATCCTATGTAAAACGGTTTCCCAACTCTGCTTACTTCTGTTGTCCGTGAGGCCACACGAGGACTCCATGTCTCCGTCCTCAGGTAGGGGCCTGGCGGAGAAAAGAAAAACAAAACAGTTTTTCGCAAAAAGAGCTCCTGCTAAGTCTGTGCAGAGTAGTTCCCCCTACAAACAAGCTGATGAGTATTTTCAATATACTTGTACAATGTTACATAAATTCTCCAAACAAAGCACTGCCTCTCTCAAGCCTGTCTCTTCTCTTATAGCGGCTGAAATGTTCTTGTGTGGAGAAATGCAAAGATAATCGCTGTGTCTGTTAGAAACAGCAGCAGTATTTACTAACTCAGCTCTGACAATATAATTAGACGTTCAGAGGCTTACAAAGAGAAGGGTGGAAAGCTAAATTGCAGTAGATTCCAATCCATCTACCCCCCGCCCCCCCTGACACAAGTGCACACACTCACACACACACACACACACGCACACACACACAGGCACACACAATAACACACACTCTTGTTTAGCTGCCATTGATGCCCTGTAATGTCTGTTATATTGCCAGCGTCTTTACGGGTGTATACAGGGGGTTGAATTAACAGAGAAGGAACAATAATATACAGCAGAACAAGACTCGGCTAGTCTGCAGTACTCTACTCTGCAGTACTCATTATACACTGAGAAATATGCCCCCGTGGAATAAAAAAAACCTTGTAATACACATAGACACACAATCAGAATAATTAATGAGCACATCAGGATCACTTCGGGCTTGTTTCCCAGACAAAGATCAAGCCAAGTACAAGACTAAAAGACGTCTTCAAAGGAGAATCTCCATTGACAGTGAGATGATCTATGGAAACTGGCACTTCAAAACACAAATAAATGTGAAAGTCTCTATTAAACTAACATTTCAAGCACAGTACATTTGCGTCCTCTAAATCCTACTGGATTTATGATATATGTTTCTTGAACAAATAGTAAATGTCTTGATTTATATGTATGGTTCCCTGTTTGCCAAATGCGTGACTTGAAACTTGGATTTGACTTTGCAGGCTGCTATGCTGGGATGTCAGTATGCATGATGTAATCTCATGATGTAATGCATCAACATCAGGGCTAAAACACACCTGCAGCTTTTTGCAGTCACGATTAAAGACATGTGCCTGAGCATCCCCCACTTTCACTTTCTGATGACTATTATAGGATTGGTTTACCTCATTAAATTGGCCATAGGGACAATATGATATTAGGCCTATTATAAAGCAACAAGCGTACTATATTAACAGGGATATATGCCTTTCAAATATGATGTACTTTAATCCAGGTTATTTAATAAACACAAAACAAATCCCGGGTTAGGAACATTATTACAGGAATTCTCAGTATGTCAGACGTTTCTGAGTGCACCATTTACTGTGTCTCATTTAATACCATGCTTCAAAATATAACATATGAGAGAGTAAGCTTTTTTGAAATGAGCAGAGAAAGTGCAGGGACTGAAACATACACAGATAGTTCTTTTTTTAAACGCTGAAAGAAAGAGCATACCAAAAAAACATTTCATCATTATTTTATCCGAATGACTCCATGCGTTCGTTTGCATTCGAGGTATCTGTTGAGTAATTGCGGTATCATTCAGAGGGTTCCTGTTATCTACCTGGGGAAGTCCTCGTCCTGCCACTCGTCCTTCACCTCCATGTTGTCCATGCGTAGCGTGGCTTCGGCTGTTCCCATCCTCTGCCCTGGAGGACTGCTCTCTCCTTCCACTGTGGACCACACAGACATCATCACCATCCACGCACTCCCCGTCTAAACGCTGTTACCCCCAGCCAGCACCAGCTGAGAATCCAAGTAATAGGCATTAAACGAGAGCCTCAAAATGAACCAATATGTGAGTACTGTGAGCAACTCGTGAACCCGTGGCAGCTTGGAAAACAAAATCCTTCCACGTCTTAAAAATGTATTTGAATGACCCTAGTGAGCCTTTCGCTGTGGGCGAGGATCCCCAAAATATCCACACTTTCCTCAGGGCCAAAACAAACCTCAGCCCTGTGCAGCATTTCCTTGATGGCACGGGTTACCATGCGAACTGCCATACTTTCGTGTCCCATGACAATGAATCAAACATAGCATCAGTCTCCAGTCAATGCCTCAAGTCAGAATAAAGTCACGCTTTTTAAGACGTGGACGAAACCGCCCTCAGCTGTGAGTGGCATTCCTACAAAGGAAGTGCTGTCACCCTCGGAAATCAAAACATCATGCTTGAGTCTCGTGTCAGAGAAACACATAAGAGAGTCCCAAAGGACTCCCATCAAGCACACTCTCACAAATACACACACATACACATAATAACACACAGACACGCATAAACACAGAATACCACAAACACGCATGTAACACATAAACTGCCCAGGCGAGGGGTCACACGGCAGACACAGTTGGCCCACTGGCATGGCACTGATGTATTTCAGCATGGCTAGAGGGAGGCCATGTGGAAAAAATCTGCAAATTTGGACTAAAAGGCCTGTGTGCCTGGAGGCTGCCACCAGGCCACGTGGTCAGTGGGGCATTGTTGTGATCAGATTCTCACTAGAGAAGAAGACTTCATAGACTGGCACAATGTTCTCATATAGTAACTAAGATATACAGTATATATATCTATATATATATATAGATATATTTATCTATATATATAGAGAGAGATATATATATCTATATATATAATATATAGATATAGATATATCT
>JAVQIZ010004643.1:0-11322 GCA_036023535.2 Galaxias brevipinnis
AAATCGATTAAAGATAATAATTAAAAATATAATACGAGAACCGATCACTTAGCTGTATGTAAGCGCAATGGACTGCAATACCCAAGACATGTGGGCACTGGAATGGAATCGATTGGGTCAAAACTGCGGGCGTAGTTAAGGCGCCATAAATAGGCCTAATAATAATAACTAGAAATGCATTTCCACAAGAAAATGCAGCTGTGATTGTGTTTCTCGCCATGAGCGACCAGGCAGTGCAGCACCCAGCCCACTAAAGTAGCCACTGGAGCACTACCACATCCTCGTGTGTTGGAGTGATGCTTTTAGCTCACGTAACCGTACATGCTGTTCTTGTTGAGCGATACTGCCGTTGTTGGTGTTGTCTTAACTATACAGCTAGTCTAAACAAAACAAATAAGTTTTAATTAAATAACTCCAAGTAGCAGAGTCAGCAGACGTGAGATACGTTGGTAGGCAGGTTTTAATTGTAAAACAAATTAATAAATAGATTATGCCCAAATATGGGCTTAAAAGTATGGACAAAATAGGATAGATGGATAGTTAAATTTCTCAAATCTTTGTTAAAAACTCCATGATAACAAAATACCATGACATCAAGTGATACACCAATGGAGAGTTCACCCAATTAAACATTTGAATTGCTTTCAACTGCATCTGTAACATCTGCACATTGTTAATGAGTAGTACAGAAGAAGCCCTTCAGTCAAACAAAACTCAAACGTTATTTGATCAATATTACTAAATAAATCAATATTACTATACAATTATTGTAAAACATTACATATTTTCAGACGACTATGCTCATTGAGACAAAAAGCTAGTTAATTGGTGAAATGTATTGTATTTTTTTTATTTTGCAAAATTGTGAACTATATGTCATATGTAGTCATCTCTTAATTGTATGGGTCATTAGATCACAGATATGAGTTCAATGTATACAAGTTTGGCTGGTCTATGTCAATTAGATTCTGAGTAACAGAGATATTCAAATAGTGTTGCAACCGTCCCCAGTGTCCGCTACGCCCTCGTAAGCGCAACCTAAGTTATAAGTAGACAGCGCTGCAGACGTTAAATCAATCAGCAGTAGTCCACTGTCTTCGGTGTAAATGCTTGTTTAATACTGATTGTTTTACCATTTAAATAGATTTTTAAATAATCTTAATGAAACTGTTATCAGCCAGTCTCTGCATTTTGACATTGAAACGGTTAATCCAACAAAAAACAATTAAAGCAATTGATCACGGTAACAAATGCCAAATGTAACCACGCAGCGCGAGGTGTCTTTAACAATAAGGTTGACTTAAATAATGACTGATAATGAATTCTAGCTAGCACATTAAACTTAAACTTCAAAAGATGACACAAGCATGCCGATAGTCTGTCAGACTATTATTCAATCAACAGCAGCCTACTGTCTTGAGTTTAATGCCAAGGCTTGTTTAATAGGCTACTCGTGATACCATTTTAATACATTCTAATGAACATGTGCTGTGTGCCTGTTTGTCCACAATACTAGCCTACATGTTCAGCCAGTGTCTTAATTTTGACATTGGTTTTTAAATGTTGCCTTTGGCGTTTCAATTATGCTACGTTACGGCTCTATTTTAAACTAATAAAGAAGTTCGTTTGGCGGCTAGCTATATAAGCTCAATGGTGCCTTTGAAACTGTCATACTACTAGTTACTAGGTTAGCAACCCACATGTTCGGCTAGCCTTTTTTATAACTAGCTGTTGTTTTAGACTCCATGGATATAATGTTAACTCCTTATCCAAATTATGATGGTTAGCGGTGCTGCTATATTAGCCAGTGCCCTGTCCAATTCAAGTCACCAGAATTATTTTTGAACGTTAAACAAATACAACTTATCTCACATTCACTACGCAGTGTCACGTTGTGGGGTTTATGCCAAGTGCCGATGGAATCTGGAGTTGTGATGAACTTGCTTGATGTAGTCAGCTACTGAGAGTCCCAACGTACACTAACTCGGGCGATGTAAAAAGCTTTCTGAACAACTTATTCTGCTTAACTCTCTCTCTCTCTCGTCATTCACACCGTAGCCATATAACTAAAATAATCACATTGTAGATGAAGAAGAATCATACCCTTGTGTATACTGCCATCTAGTGACAGCAGTAAATGTTGGTTAACATATGTATACATTTTATGCAATCACTAGATGGCTTCATACACAAGGGTATCATCTTGGTCCATCATTCCAGCTCGCTCCCCTCGAGGCTTTCTCTCTTACCATTTATTGTCTAAGGGCAAATTAAGTGTGTAAAAGAGACAATGAAAAAATAACTAGTGGACAAATTAATTAGCTGTCCGTAGCGAAATGCTCAAAACTGCGACCGTAGTTAGGTGCCGAAAAATGGGGCTAATAATAATAATAACTAGAAATGCAGTTCCACGTGGAAATGCGGATGTGATTGTGTTTCCAACATCAGCGACCTGGCAGTGCAGTGGCCTGCTCCAAAAAATTACCGCTGCAGGCTACTACGTCCTCGTGTCTTGGTGGACAACACCCACATCTGACTTCTTCCATTCATATAAATATTGTGAACTATATGTTATATGTAGTCATCTTTAAGTTGTATAGGTTATTAGAAGTCAGATATAAGTTTAATATACAAGTTTGGCTGGTCTATGTCAATTAGTCTGAGTAACACAGAACTGCAAAAAGTGTTACAACCGTCCCCACTCTCCCCTACGTCCTTGTGTTAGCTCAACCTTCACTTTAAGGCATCTGGCGATTGTATCAGAAGTGGACAGCACTGCAGACATAAAATGGGCAGTAGTTTGTTGTCTTAAATGTTAGTGCTTGTTCAATACTCATTATTTTACCATTGTATTGTTAGGTTTGGCCGTTTCAGTCACGCTACGCTAACAAATAAAGGAGCTAGTTTTGCAGCAAGCAATTATTTATGGTGCCGTGAAGGGTATAATTGTTAGCTACTATGCCTTTAAGAGTATAATAGTTAGCTACACACACTTCAGCTGGCTAACGTCCACTTAAACAAATAGAATTCACATGCAGTAAGCAGCAGTATTTTGGCGTTGCAATGGAAGCGAAATGCTCAACACTGCGACCCTAGAAACATTTAGTAGCACACACAGGGTTGTAGTGGCATAGGATAACCAACTACTACACCATATTACAGTAAATAAAACATGATTTACTGTAGGCCTACATGATTTTTTTTGGGAGGGGGCTGGCATTATTACCATGTCAACCTGAACATTGATAAGAAAACTATGAGTTAGGCAGCAATGAAATTTCAACATAAAAAGCTACATCATTGTCAACTTATTTATTCAAGTATTCATTTATGTAAATGATATACTGTATTTCTGTGAAAGCAACGCCCCTGCAGCTAAGGTTTCCGAGGCACTCCTGCTCGCTGCTGTAATCTTGTTTATAGGTTACATAACGTGAGCAAGTTCACCATATCTGTCTAAAATATATTCTTATTTTACAACTTGTAGTCATGGCAAATGTTAGTTGGTTAACAAATGTATACGTTTAAGAGCAACTGGTTGACAGGCTGATTTGGTTTACCTTTCGCATCGATATGCCCAGCGTGCAAATATTATTATTATTATTAATAACACCGGCCCAAAAACCACTTTGTCGTCACACAACCCACTACATATCTTTTAGAATCGCACCAAATCATTTTAAGTAGCATGTGATCAAAACTGTCGCAGTGCACAGACCTGCGACATTAAATCAACAGTAGTCTACTGTCTTCAGTGTAAATGCTCGTAAATAGACTAATTGTTTTACCATTTTGATACTTTTACTTTTTGTCATGGAATGATTGGCCAAATTGGTAATTAAGCCATTTTCTTTAAATTTCAAAGTTACCTTAATGTACCTTTTAATTGCTGATGAAATCTGGTCAGATATTTTACTACCCCCTTGTTAACTTTTAAACCATATGACCACTGCCGATGCCTACAAGCACGTATGGCAATAAACCAGTCAAAATAGGTCCTGAAATTGCTTTGTTATATATATGTTTACGGAAACAAGTGTGGAAAAAAAGTGTTTGTCTATAATTAAAGACGGATCTTATTGAACAACCAACTGAATAAGTTTAAGTGTCATATGACAGTGTATTATTTGAAAGCTGACACCTTGTAATTTCTTATAAGGTCTGCTAATTTGTTGTGTTGGGACAATTGCATATATAAAATATACACTCAGCCTAAGTGTTCATCATATTTTAATTAATCTTTCAAATGTAATGCATCACATTTCCAATGTCAGATATTTGAAACTAGATATTCAATGAACATGATCGTCCCTCATGTCTGGGCAAACTTTTGAACGCAAGTGTTCCCAAATGCAAATGTACCTGCTTAACACTAAACCGAGATCTGTGTGCACTTCTGGCTGTCTCGCTGTGCGTGGGATGGTGGAATTATGCACACAGATTTTACTAAACTAATGTAGCAATCCTTCCGATCTATACAAAGAGATCTTTTTTAGGTTTAACCCAAATTAGGTGGCTAGTTGTGTCTCACATGTAGAGCATGAATCGTATGTGATGCTAGCTAGCTAGTTTAAAAAATAAAGATAACGCTAAGAACTAGGGATGTCACGATACCAGAAATTTAGTTGTCGATACCAATACCAGTGAAATTCCACGATTCTCGAATACCCAATTCGATATCATGGTAAAAGAATAAACAATAAATTAAATCCCATATGCAACATACACTCCTTTTTTTTAAACATTACAAAAAACAGTGGCATGTAGCCTTCAAGCAAGAAAAAAATAAAAGAATTAAAAGAACAGTGGTAAGTAAATTATTTAAAACAAGCAATATTGTTTTTAATTACAAACAATAATATTTTAATGATGGGTCAAAAGGATTAAGCCTGTTACTTTAAGATGTGGCAGTGTAGGGGGTGTATGTTTATTTTGTTGTCAACTAATAAGGTGATTCTTGTGCAAACGACTGAATGAGATATAAAAGCTTAGAAGGAAATAAAGATTCAACATAGAGTAGGCTGGCGCAGTTTAAACTGGCGAATTATCCCGGAGTTCTCCCAGCTAAAGTAAAGTAACACCAGGTATATTTAAAATAAACAACCATTAACTTTACAAAAAAGAGGCCTATTTATATAATGATAAAAAGAAACATACTGCATATTTTATAGCATGTCTAAGCGAGATCACCCCTGCTGCATTGAGGTGTACTACATCTAATTCACAGGAAAATGTTGCATTCTCTTGAAGTAGGCTATATGGGAGGAGGACACAGCCTACTTAAAGAGAAAGCAAACCTTTCCTTTTTGTTTTGTTTCTCTTTGGCCAAAGCTGCGATTGCCTATCTATAGGGATACTTGTTCGTTTTAGATTTTTTATTTGAATTTGCGGTAGCTAACAGCAGTGGACACAAAACCATTATGGATTGTGTAATGGATAATTTCAATCTATGACAGAAAATAACCAATTAATGGGAGGGAGAAACCATGAAAAGATCAAGTACAATTTTATTGATGTCTACAGAGTCTGAGTCAGAGTCTGTACACAGAGAAATTACTACAGTAAGCTCACTAACGATTTAGCAAGTTCTGATTAGTTGACAAAGTTGAAACGAGTATATTGGTCTAAGATAAACAATCATTCCATTGGTCAAGGTGGAGGGGAGTGGATGTAATCAGCATTAATAAGGACACGTACATAGGACATGTAGACATCATTTTATGTTTTGTCTAAGACACAACACTTTCGCCTTCAGTGTCTCCAAAAGGCACACACTGTCTCTTTCGTGACCTGGTCTTCACTCTCACCCTTCCCCCACATTGGAACAACTACTTAGGCTTGAACATCCGTGAGGATGCCAAAATTTCCCTTACAATTGAGCCAAACACTTTAAGGATCGCGACAAAACATTACATGGGGTTTACTTGAGGTTCTTTTAACCTTGGAGAATAGCTAGAATAAAATGGGCTTAACAGCGCCTGGGAATGAACAACCAAAGCAGCGTCTTTTTGCTGGTGTTTATTCGCTTACATAACTGCAGCCGGTACCTTCGGTACTGTAGAAAACAAGTACCGTCATGTTTTTAGAATTTTGCCATCGACTTGGTACCGAAGTATCGGTTCTCGTGACATCCCTACTAAGAACTTGCTCTGCCAAATATCAAAGTACTTTAAGATAGGATTTGTTTTCAAGCAAATATTTGACTGATTATGGGGTATCAAGATTTCTCAAATGCCCCTTTCGCTTAGCCTATATGTCTTATTGCAAATGCTAGCGAGACTAAATCAAAGCAACCACTCCAACTATCTTAGTGCTGTCTCAATGCTGCTTGTAGAAAGTGTTTGTTATCTGAGGGCAGGCCGGTGCGCGCTAAGAGATGGAATTTGTCAGTGTTTTAGCCAATCCAATTTATACAGTTGAACTTCATCATCTGCCTCCAGTTAAATAAAAATCCATTCAATGCATTTTTTCTGTCACGTTTGTCATGCTGGTACGGTTTGGGTGATTTTACATTGTTATTTTTTAGCAAAAATTTGATATATTTGCAATTTTAATCATACATAAATGGTCACTAATTAAATCACTATTGGTCGAAAATACTTCAAGAGGCAGGGGGGTATCCCTGCCGGGGATGGATATTTACATTGCAGTGCCAGGGATTAGATAGAAAGATCAGAGCCAAGGAAATCACTGCCACCCCCCATCAAATTGCACACTGTGTAGTGATGGGAATTCCGGCTCTTTTTAGTGGGCCGGATCATTTGGCTCAGCTCAGCAATAAGAGCCGGCCCTTTTGGCTCCCAAACGGCTCTTCATTTAGTTCCACTTCTGGCTTTTGTAATTCAGCCACATTTAGCGATGTTTTGACCTATGATTGATACTGTTTGAGTGACGTATGTCACTTAAATATTTCCATTTAACCATACCAAACCTTATGATGTACAGCATACCATAATTTTACATTGTTTTATACAAAAACCTTAAATAATGTAACAACATCAAACATTAGGCCTATTACACATGAGTATTGATTGAACATGATAATTAAATTTTATATTTCAGCTTCACAAGTCGTAGAGTTGCACTATTTAAATCATTGCTGCACCAATTTAATAATTTTAATAGAATTCAGATGCTTCATAAAATTGTCTATCAAATGTGAGTTAAATAAAAAATCTTGCCTGAAAATGATTTACATAATGCGTGCTACTGCTAGTTTCTGTTTGTCTTGAATTTTCATGACATGCGTTTATTTACGCATGACGCATACTTAATGTAGCTGGCAATTTCTTGTGAAGCCAGACAAAACTAGCTGGCCCCTTACATAGAATAATTCCTGACTTTGGCAATGAAACTAAATATTGTCCCCACCACATTCTTCCTAGCCCTCCATCACCGCCTCCATACCGCCGTCGTCCCCCTCCAGCTTAAGGCAGAATAAGGAGACAGACATCGTTTCACGTACATCCTACAGCTCCATGATACCCCAGCCTGCATACCGATGCCAGAACAATGACAATCTGTCCATAGATGCTGAGGAACTAATGGGTAACAATGAGATGGAAGAAGGAAAAACTGGAAAAAAGGAACCTTGAGTGGGAAGGTAATCAAGGACAACTGCTAAGATAGCAACATGACAACTTCAAAGACAGCAAGACACAAGTCTCAGAAGGATATACTAAGTTTTCGAAAGTACAATAAAATAAAACGTTGAAACGGTATAATTTCTGTAGATATTGAAATACAGAATACAGAGTTTAAGACTAATCCTTGTTATTCATAGGTTCCTCAACTGACCAATTGGTTGATTTCACCAATGTGTGGTCATTATCTGTCTATAAACTGCATATGGTGGTGGTCAAGTAAAATATTAACCATCCATTTGTTATGTTATCATTTTTGCAGGAATATATTCGATGCTTTTACATTTCTATAACGGTGTCTTATTAGACTATATTTTGTCTACTTTTGAGCCCTGCTAAGGTTAGTTATCTTCATAAAGCCATCAGTTCAGGAAGCGTGTGCTAATATTGAAATGTTGTTATACCAAGTAACTTATTTATTTTGTTAACTAGTTTGTTGATTAATTAGTTAGCAAAAGCTACTTAAAGCCCAAATGTACATGTAAAAAACTATCGCAATGAGCATTTTAGTATGAAGCAATTATGATATGTAACAGCTGTGTGCTTTTGGTTTTACAATGCTTTTCTTACGAATCCCATTACACAGACTGGCTTGTACCTTCCTTTTCTTTTTAATAAATTGATTTAGGCTTATTTTTATTATCAATTATAATTAATTATTTATGAATGAATTAAATTATTGAAAAAATACAACAAATGACTCCATTTAATGAGACCTTGTTTATGTATATAACTGTTTAATTAATGCTTTAATTCTAATAAATTACAGCTAGTGTAGTTTTAAATTAGCAACTGTGTGGGGAAATCCAAATTTCTATATATGTAAGATCGTGTTCATATCCTGTATTAGGATTATAATAGTGATTGACAAAATCATATAAGATTCCAGGGGAATTAAGTTATTGTCTCGGTGTTACATGGGGAATACCTAAGTAAACAGCACTTGGATCCTTCATTCCTGCTTCATTGTGACAAAAGTAACAGGCAACCTCACCTTAACCTCATTGCTATATGAAAGTATGCCTGACTAGTTTATATGGCAATAGAGACAAAAAAAACATAAAATACATGAGTCAAAGGGATTTCACCAAGTTCTTAACAACCTTAACCAGCATAAATTAATCACAGACACCGTCTTTGTTTTGCAGGCATATTTTATATCCGCAGCTCTTTTATTCGTACAGAAATAAGAAATGTGTGCCTGGAAGCCTGTTTTGAAAACCAACCAGGGCAGCAATAAACAATAATGTTCATCCTAAACATAGCTATGATAACCAAATGCTATTTTGAACCAAAATATTCATTACTTATTAAAACAACAAAAATATACATTGTATGCATGCATTTATTATTAATGTAGCCTGTTTCAAAAGGAAAACCACCTCTCCTGAAAACGATATGAATAATTTTTAATGCAACCATTACAAAAAAAGTGACTGACATGACCTGAGAAGTTTACTATAAATTGTTAGCTAACATTGGAGTGAGTTTCTTTCTATGCCTGGGCCTGTGCATGAATCAGGATGCCAGAAAAAAAGGAGGAAAAAAGGTAGCTGGAAAGGGCTTTAAATCCAAATGATAATGTAATGAAAACCTTTTTCAGTAAGCTCAAAAAGCTGCTTGGAGCCAGGCTGAAGAAGCAATCGATAGCCAGTTTAACCTTACAGCTAAAGTTACAAGCCAAGAGGTAGCTAGCATCAGTGAAGGCAAGAGATCCTTCAGAATACTGAAAATAATAAAGAATTAAAGCTGCAAGTAGCGTTTTACGGGTCCTAACCGTATGGCAAGGCATACAAGTGTAATAAATATTTTGTGTAACATATGTTTTTTTAATTTTCCAAATCTAATCAGCTCAACATGTTTCAGTGCCAGCAAAAGAGGCAGACAAACCAAATTGCTGATTATTTTGGCTTTTTTTTTTTATTTACCAAGAGAGATAGATATGTGGCATTTATAGCACCCACTAACAGCAGATGTGAAAATATCTTTGCATATATGATCAATGAATTCTCTAGAGGCTGTGTAGCAACTTTCATTAGGATTGGACAGAGTTTGACTGAGTTAAAAGCAATTTGTGTGATAAGCCAGGCCCACAAGACTAACCATTGGTCCTATCACAAAGTTCTTGTAATTTTTGACTTAGACTCTACCCTATAGCACATGTTTAAACCTTCATGCTATCTGGTTATCCACAGCAAGCAATATCAATATCTGGCATTTATAGTGCCCCCCAAATGCAGAAATGGCTTTGCACATGTGATCAATGAAGCCTCTAGAGGTAACTTATCAAGTTTCATGAGGACTGGACTGAGTTTGACTTAGTTATAATAATTTTTGTGCGAAGCCACTCCCTCCTCAAATTTCATTGGCTTATAGTGGCCACGTGCTTTGACTTGGAGGTCTGGTTTATACACACGTATGTAATATTTGCATATCATGGTCTATTTATGCTACAAACCAAGTTTGGTGCAGATTGGACAAACAGATCAAAAGTTATAATAATTTAAAGGTGGGGTAGGCAGTTTTCTACAAAAGCAAAGCAAAACACCTACATTTGAAAATTTAGCCCTCCTCCTGCGCTCCCTATCCAAAGCCCCTCCCAACAGACGAGCATGGGCATATGCATGTGCTTCATATGCACAAAACATAAGGTTGCTCGGCTTGACCAGAGACATATGCAACCGTCAGCGAGCCGACGCCACATGGGGTTCAAATAATGGCAAATAACCGGTGCTCTGGCACTTCTCATAATAATAAAAAATAAAATATATTTTCAACTATCACTACAGCCACAATGACGGAAGCAAGCTTTTTAAAACAAGGTAACAGCACCAATAGTGAACGTGCCTCTCAGTTGTGATACAGATAGCAACACAAGAAATATGTCTCTCGGTCAACCTGGATAATCTGCGGTCAAAAAAGACTGACAGCCATAGGCGGCGGATATGTACAGCCTAGAAGACTTCCCTAAACTTGTAGTCTGATAACAATAATAATACAAATAATGATCTAACAGCGTAGTTGGTTACACTAGTAATTAATTACTGGTGCGCTCCGGTACTTCATAAAATAACACTACAACCCTGTGTAACTATCAGCGTTGTCTGTACAAACAACAACGCAATGGGCAACAAGAAACGCATTGTACAAAGCCAAAGCAATAGGCAACAACAAACTCATTGCACAAAGCCAAAGCAAATGGTAACATCGCATTGTACAAGCCAATGCAATAGGCAAATGCAAAGCAACGACCAACGCAATGTATAAAGCCATTGAAATATGAAAAACCAGTTTATAACTAGAAATGCATTTCCCTGCGCGAATGCGATGTGATGCATCGCAGTTATTCGACTGACCGCCTTAGCGCGCAGAACCTACCCCTGCAGCACAAGCGGACTGCGGTCCAGACCCTGTTTGTTGACAAGGGGGCTTATTGCCGCTAGATCGGTAGTGCCTCTTCATCATAATATAATGGTAGACACATGACGATGAAGTACTACCGTTTGATTTTATTTTCAACAAGGTCAGGCTTTCACTGACAATGTGTTCAAAAAGTATGCATTTAGTTCAGAACAGGGTAGCGCATGAGCAGTAATTTCTCCCTGTCAAAATGGGAAACCTCATACTTTTCAATTGAGGTAGCCCATTTGGAGGGGAGGATAAATGTTCAGTTGTATTT
>JAVQIZ010004676.1:0-11618 GCA_036023535.2 Galaxias brevipinnis
AGAGGTTACATTCCACGTCCCTAGGACCAATCTACGATGCCGGGGTTCGGCACGTCTAGGTCCCCGCCTTTGCCTGCCACCCGATTGGCATTGCACCCGACCCCAATGTCTATCCCTGCAGGTGGTGGGCCCACAGGGCGGCGGCTCCATGCTATTTCTTCGGGCTGTGCCCGACCGGGCCCCATGGGTCAAGGCCCGGCCACCAGACGCTCGCCGACGAGCATCCCCCCCAGGTAAAAAATATTGAAAAAAATATTTTAAAGGACAGTTTCCTAATGAGGCATTTACACTTAAACAATTGACAAACATTGAAAAAGGCTGTTGGATTTACCAGTGTGGAATGTTTTTTTTTGTTTTTTTTAGGTGGTTGGGGGGGGGGGGGGGGGGGTACAGGTTTTGCAAAGTTGTTTCAATAAATCTTTAAAAAATACAGTAAAACTGCAGACAAAACAACAGGATCTGTTTTTTACGGTGTGGTTCCCGAAAATCTTTACCGTAATACTGAATATGTCTGCACCCTATGACCCATGACCATACAAAGGTTTCTATCTTCAGGCAATTTTTCTGAATTACATTATTTTCCATGTCAGCCAGCAGCCAGCTTTAATTTACTTAACTTAGTGTTTGTAAAAAAAATCTGGCAAGCAACGTTAACATTATTACTCTGTATTGAAGTGCAGCTACCAATGTTTACCTTTACAAATTCATTAAAAACTACTTCACAAACAGCAGACATCGTTAACGAAAAGCCAGTAGTTAAGTCAGTGGCCTATTTACAGTTGAATTGGTATCAGTCTGGTTACCTGTTGTAATACCATTTTCTTCATTTAAAGCAGAAAGAAGCCTTTGGCTTTCTAACGTTAGGAGGCTCAAGACATGTCTCCCCTGAACAATGTACGAAAAGTAGACATAACCATGGTGCGGTCTTTCAAATGCATCAACAAAATTTTAACCTGCTAAATAAAAAGTAAATATGCCAGAAATGTATTAATGGTTCTGAGAGATATAAAAATGTTGTTGGTGCATTTGTGTTTAACGTCCTAAGCAAAAAAATTGCATTGCCAATTCTGTAGCCATGTTGCCTTGTTGTGATAAATTAGAAATTAGGAACTCACAAAATTTGTGAAAAGTTTACAAAAATGAATTGAGGTTATTAATGATTTGCCATTCGGGGGATTTCAGAAATCCTTGCGATGTCTAACACAAACCTACACCCTTGCACAAAAATTGGTCTCAGAGCCAGCAAGGGATCTTCTGGAATACCTTGAGCTGTAGGAAATATTGATAGAATACGCCCAAACTGACAACAAATCCAGATGATTGGCTAATATAATTGTCACTCTAAAGTACACTCTTGTTTATTTAATTAATGGACAGCATATTATATAAAGAATATAGAATGCTATCTATTCTCCCCAGGGACTCCAGAGAAACTCATCTTGGTTGCATTTTTCTTCCAACACAAAAAACACTTCACACCAAAAGCCACAGCAACAAGTCAGCGTAACATCGATACCGAGGCGCTTACTGAATTAATCAGATACGTTATTTTCTTTTTTCATCTGAGGACTACAGGGCCTTCTCTGAATACATCGAGGGCCCTGAGAGTTCATAACACAATGGTTTCGTCACACTCAACAGGTTTGTTTTTTGAGTTAGCTTTTAAATGATACCATTATTATAACTCTAACACTCACCTCTTTCCAGTAGTGTATAAAACTGAAAGTACAAACTGCTTTTGGTCCATGTGACAAATGTAATCATTGCAGCACCTTAACAAGTCCCATAGGTATACTCTAGTTGCAGACACACTGTGCTTTTTTTTGTGCCGTTAACCCCAACTGCCTAATCTTACTACTTACGTTACAGGCCTGCTGCGAACTCTATCAGGCTCTGGATTGACCAAACAGAAAATAGCATGACTAAATAGAAGATAGTGGAGAAAACGGGCAGAATTGTTGAGTTCAGCTCAATTTAGTTTTGTATTGTGATGTGACTCGATAGTGTGTCATATTTTAAACCAAAGTCCACCCACATGTCTTTAAGAAGAGCATGCTCTAAGCTCACATCTATAATAAGCCTCTGGACCCACTAATGCTGGACAGTTAAAGTAGTTAATTTGGCTTACTGGGGTGTTGGCATGGTATAAATCCAAAGTACCCCTCCCACGCATGCACACACAGAAACAGTATTTTACTCTGGTATATGGATTATGGACCAGTAGCCCTCAATGTCTTACCATACCCACATGGATATAATGACTTTCTCTACTTGCCAAACAAACATTTCCTGCATCAGTGCATTTACTATCGCATTTATCACAATAACCTATTAAGATTGGGATTTTTGATGTAGCCAACATGGAGGTTATGTTGTTGGTCATTGTTGGCAAACTTTTGCTGTGCCAAATTCAATGATTGCTTTAATGCATTTTACATTAATAGTGTACACAAAAAGACTTTTGATAATAAGCTATACTCCATTATCGCTTGATAATTTTAAACTTGTAACCATTACTAGCCTGAGTAGACGTGTAGCAGCGTCTTGAATAAAATAACTGTAGCAGCGTCTTGAATAAAATAACCTTGCTTGACAATAGTGCAAGCTCTGTCTAGGAGGCTAAAAGATTGTGAGACATAACACAATCATGTGTCCTAAAGCAATTTATTTGGCTTGTGTGATTCGCTGGAATGAGATGGGAGGATCTAACGATGTAACGATAGTGGATCTAGTTATGGAAATACAGTGAGCTGTTAGGATGAATAGACGATATTGCATTACATTACATTTTCATAAAATGCATTCTAATTAAATAGATTAGTCCATTCTGCATCAACCGTGCCTTCATAGTCTCCCAAAAACTACGTTTATTTCTGCAATGATACTGGTAATTAATAGTGTGTTGAAATGCACGTGGAACAATAGAAAATATTGCAATTCGATCCACTTAGTTAAGCTCTTTGATAGGATTTTAATACTTATTAAAAAAATGGAATACATGCGCAAACATTTGTAACTTAGAGAACAAAACTAAATCTAAATGTCAGCAGGCTACTTCGTCATTGTATATGTCCGCCATTAAATTATGATGAAGCAGCACTGCCAATCCAGCAGGAGCGGCGCCGTAACGACTATGAGAGTGGGGCTGCAAGAAGGGGTGTTTTCCGGAGAATCTGGGGTTGTGTCCTGCACACTTAACGTAGGCTCATAATTGATATATCTATTCTGATTGAAGTTAATTATGGGTGTTAGTCTCTCCTCAGAAAATTTGTAAGCTATTCAACAGAAATCTCACGTTTGTTATACTATTTTATGAATGTGCTATATTGTAAAAAGCAATCAGATCGGGAGCCAGTGGGACCAGTGTTGACATATGACTGCGTACAAATCGGTATTATGCATATGGGCATAAAAGCTTCTAAAGCTTGCTCATTGCTCAAAACTTGCTCATAATATGCTAGCTGCTCTTCACGTGTGAGTAGATAATTATGTACAGTGTAAAAAATGTCAATGAAATTGACAGTGAAATGCTGTGAAATCACACAGTAAAACACTGTAAATAGATAAATAATGAAGCAGTGTTTAATTTATAGTAATATGTTGTATAACACTGAACCAAACACAACTGTTTATTTTAAAGTAAAAATATGTCAAAAGTATCATATTCCGTGGTATAATTGACAGATTACTGTATTTTAAACAGAAACACTGACCTACAAATAGCAATACAATAGTGTTAAAATGACAAAATGCCAGTTTTAAAATAATGTTCTATGTCAGTTAGATTTAGTTTTAAACAGAAAGAAACCGTATTACATTTTACAAATTCATGTTATTCCTTTCTGATAGGAATGTGTAGATACACTGAAAGTATTTCAATATGAAGGAAAAAGCTGGTGTTGTGTCTTGCTTTACATATGAAGTATTTTCATAGCTTCCCTGATAAAATAACTCATTATAAGTGTGGCTAATAGCCAATGGATTTGTAAACATTTGAGTGTAATATTCAAATGTTCCTTAAAACCAACACTTTCTTTCTTATTTATGTTCGCTGTAGAAGTGTTCAATCTGCGATGAGAAATACTTGACAATTTTACATGGGGCCTATTAGGTGGGACTCGTCGAAAATTATTTCATACATTTATATTGTAATCAATACCTTTAACAGAAATATCAATTGCAATATTTAGTTGCTTTCACTATAGAACTGTAGTCATACATATTGCAGCATCCTGGGGGCGGGACCTTCCCAGCATGCAACAGGGGGTGTGTTTGCCATAGAATTAGCTGTATTACTATTGTTCATTACATACATTTTTCCCCATTCTTTTGGGTTGTTTTGATAATTGTTATCGCTGCTTAATTTTGTTAATAATTCAGGTTGACTGACATTAGGGTCACCTTGAGTGAGAATGTCTATTCCGGTGTACTCTTTCCCTTCCTTTTCCTGCATCTGATTGACAGATGTTAGTTATACAAAGAAATTGGTCCAGAATGCACAGAGTAATTGTCTACATCCATGATAAGTGTCTCTGTAATGTTCGAGAAGACCGGTACCTGAGTGCTCCACATGCATTGTAAAACTACATTGTCGATAACAAGTGTTAAAACTAAAGCAAATAAGGCTGTTGGATTTACTAGTTTGAATGTATTCCTAACGGTTTTTAACAATAAAATGTGCAGGTTTGTTCTATAAAGTTGTTCATAGTTTTAATGTATTTTTTACAGATTTATTCTGGCGTCTACAGCTGCAGTTTTTGTCCGTACTCTGTTAAAATCTTTACCGTAATACAGAACACATCTGTACCGTTTTTTTATGGATCTCCTCTGGCGTCCACAGCTGCCAGTTTTTTACCGAACATTTTAGATTTTTTTTTTTTTTTTTACAGTGTAGGCCCAGCTTATATAGCGAACATAAACTTTGGCCCAAAACGTTACCAGCCTTAGCAATGCAACAAGCAAACAGCATGGAATGGAGTGTAAAAAAAAAAATGCAAATCATAACACAAGCTTTATGTGCGCGGCGGGCTGGCCATCAGATTATTTAAAATGTATTTAAAAGGTAAAATAATCAGTATTGAACAAGAATTAACACTGAAGACAGTAGACTACTGCTGATTTAATGTCTGCAGCGCTGTCCACTTGTGATACGATCAACAGAAGCCTTAAAACTAAGGTTGAGCTAATATGGGGATGTAGGGGAGACTGGGGATGGTTGCATTTCTCTGTTAATCACAGACTAATTGAAATAGACCAGCCAAACTTGGATATATTTAACTTATATCTGTCTTTTAACTACTCATACAATCTAAAGAGGACTACATATGACATATCTTTACAATATTTATATGAATGGAAAAAGTTCCCAACTCTCAGTGGGCGTTTACACTTGTGTTCAGTTCAGCGCTGTCCACCAACCCACGAGGACGTAGTAGTGCTGCAGCGGTTATTTTAGGGGGCTGGCCACCCACACTGCCTGGTCGTTGATGGTAGAAACGCAATCACATCCGCATTTTCTTGTGGAAATGCATTTGTAGTTATTATTATTAGGCTTGTTTTTGGCGCCTTAATTACGGCCGCAGTTTTGACAATCAATTCCATTCCAGTGTCCACAGGTCTTGGATAATGCCATCCTGTGCGCTAACATGTAGCTGAGGGATCGGTTCATGTGTTATATTTTTTATTATTATTTTAATTGTTTTTTGGCCCCATTGAAATGACTGGGGAGAGAGATTTGACAGGCATATACCACCATCTAGCATTGATGTTATGTATTTGCATGTTGTTACATTTATATACTGACTGTCTTGGCTATGCCGCACACCAGTTAACTGCATCAATGAATGACTCCGTCTCGTTATTTGACATGTAAACATCGCGTCAGAAGTGGGATAGCTAACTCATAAATAACATAAACACCGCACCAACAGTTCAGGACATCTGCGCGAAAGCGTCTGTGAGTATATGTGACGGCGTCACCGTATCGCAAATTATTCCCAGTGTTGTGCTAGTTACTGGAAATTTGTATTTATTTACAGTTAATCGTTACCTCTTTAAAAATGTAACTAAGTTACTTTACCGATTAAAAAGGTAAGATTACTCCCTTAAAAAGGTAATGCATTACTAACGTAACGTTTCCCAATTTACTCAAACTCTTAGGTTTAGGCTTTATTTTTTATCCCACACTGCTAACTTGTGATCGTTCTGTGGTACTTTCTATCAGCCAATAGGCCCCAATATATACATTTATTTTAAAACAGCAACACAAATAAAAATCTAATAAACCATGAATTGTTTACTAAGCAATTGAATAAACCACACAAAATATTTGTTCAACTTATTTATTCTAGTATCAAATGGCCAACCACCAAGCGTCAAAACTCACGGCTTGCATTCCCAGCTCAAAATAATAATAATCACATTCAAAGCGGACGAAATATAATGAACACAAAATGCTCACTAATGAACATTAAGTTTAAAGTAACAATATATATCCCGTACTGTTTGTGTCCAAGCCACCCTCCAGATCAGCCAAGAACTTTTGTTCAAGCTGCCGTTGCTGTGACTTTAGCTAGCCAGTATGCCAAGTTTACCTAGCTTACCTAGCCGGCAACCACAGTGCTCGAGCTTGAGCTATGGCAGGGTTATGTGGAATGCATTGTCGGTGAAAGCCCTGACCATGTTAAAAATAAAACCAAACTGTAGTACTTTATATGCATGTGTCCACCATTACAGTATATTATGATTAAGAGGCACTACCAATCTAGCAGCAATAAGCTTCCTGTGTCAACAAACTGGGTTTGAACCGCAGTCCGCTTCTGCTGCTGGGGTAGGTTCTGCATGATAAGGCAGTCAGTCTAATAACTGTGACGCACAACTTCGCATTTGCTCAGAGAAATGCATTTTCGAGTTATTATAATTCCCACTTGAATTCTTAACAAGTCGGCAATCCAATGCTTACAAATGCACAAAATTTGGCACACATATACTACTTATCTACTTAAAAACACCCCATGCAATGCCACCTCATTATACCTGTGCTTGGCACTACAGCAACAGCTCAAAGTTCAAATTACTCAACAAATCATAAAAAATAGGCCATTGCAGTTAGATGAACGTTTCATACACTAGCACTCATGACAAATTATGAAGTCCACTGATCTTTTTTTTTAAAGACTGGTGGTCTACCCAAAGTGTCAAAGTCTAGAACCATGCCTGCAAATCATACCAATATGCAGGACATCATCATCTGACTCTCAACATAAGCCGTCCAAAACATCTTGTTGATATGTAAAAAAACATTTGCCCACAGCACAACAAAATGTATTACTCTATGTACTTTGTTACTGTACTTAAGTACCTTTTCCACGTATATGTACTTTACTCAAGTGTTTCCATTTTGGGAGACTTAGTGTTATTTGAGAAGGCAGCGTTATGTCAAGCAAATAGTTCTGTGTTTGTAATCAGAGCACCAGTGATATGCCTACTCAAGGCCAATTCACATTGTCATGTAAATATAAAACAACATATCTTTAATAGGCTATTACACCGGTCTCAGATCTACATTTCAACAGCCACATCACCTCAGTATCTCTGTGTCAGATTATTTATTTTAAAGTACTTTTGCTCAACTACAAGTCAAACAATAACTTCCTAATCATTCTGCAAGGGTAAAAACCTGCGTGAAAGAACAAGCAGTATAAGAGAATATAACTGCAAGCAGTGATAGCGGTGGCTGGCTATGAAAAATTATCACAGGAAAAAAAGAACATTTAGAAAAAAAGAAAAAAAAAGGAACCAAAATTTAGGAAAAGAAATTAAGAAAGAAAGAAAGAAAACAGGACAAATCCAGTAGGACTGGTCAAAGAACTCTCAGCAAATGGAGGAGGTTGCACACCCACTAACCTACATAACCTTCAGTATCTTAGAATGCAAAATTAGACTGTTAAAGTACTGTCTTAAGACGTTTTTTGTCATTTAGTTCTAAGGCCTCAAATAGTTCATATAAACTGATTTGAATGAGTAGATCCAATAATAGGACTGAGCAGCATCAGTGACTGGGGTAAATTCAACAGTGACCCACGTTTATTCACTTGTTTATTTACTGTCGTTCCAGCAAACTGAACGCATACAGATCATCTGCGACATGCTCTGAGCTTATTCACAGACACACCATACACAGTCACGGTGTCACATCTAACAAAAGTACAAACCAATATCTGCGTTTACAGCACTTCATAACTCTTTACATAAACACGATAAAAACATGACAACAAGGAAGCATAAACATGATAACAAAGAAACATTAAGAACGCTGTCAACAAAAAAAGAGTTACTTGCCAGGCATGCTGGGAGTTACACCCAACGCTACATTACGTCATGTTTCTTCAAGTACAAAGATGACTGCTTTGCGCGGTTGTGACCCTCAGCTCCAAAATACATTTTGCAAAACAGCTAAGAACAAAACTAAGAACGTACCAACCTCTCTTTGGCTGATATGACAAACATCTGTTTTGCACTGTTGACACCTCATCCCATAATTGTTATTAAAGGCTACAGATTTACACTGAAACATCGCTATTGCTCACATCTCAAGCAACAAAAGTCACATTGAATCAGCTTGCCACGTTGCTATGTGCCTTTTGGTAATAGCAATGACAGAATGTGACAATGTTCGAACGATGTTACTCAACAAGACGCGACAACAGTCACGGTTGCAAGAAGATTCCCGCCCACTGCCACATGAGGGCGGATCTGACACTGTGTCCTACTAG
The DNA here is from genome assembly GCA_036023535.2 of Galaxias brevipinnis. NCBI lineage: Eukaryota > Metazoa > Chordata > Actinopteri > Galaxiiformes > Galaxiidae > Galaxias > Galaxias brevipinnis. The sequence continues at coordinate 8,775 of JAVQIZ010004676.1, forward strand.
TGGCGTTAAAACAAATTGCGTTAACGGTTAAAAGAAATATGCGTTAACGCACTAATACTTGCTACTACTGCTTAATAACTTAGAGAAATGCATTTTGGTGCAGTGTGAGCTCAATTATGACTGTATCGCCAAGCTTGGTTTTGTGTGTACAGTAGACCATCTAAGGATGATATACAGCGATTTTGAGTTAATTTAGTTTTATGGTTTCAGAGGAGTTAGTTCAAATCTAACCAATAAACAACTAAACTTGGCTATTTATACAAAAGGCAGTTTTCAAGGTACATTTTTTAAAACGTTAAATCGTGATGTGAATCATAATACAAATATTGTATAGGAGTATGATATAAAATGGTCCAAGCAATTAAAAATCGAAATGTACAGTATTACAGTAATACATTTTTATGCACTGTGAGCTCAGTTTCAAATGTTGGTTTTGTTTTGAAAGTAAACCATATGAGGATGATATACAGCGATTTTGGTGTAATTCGGTTGTACGGTCTTGGAAGAGTGTCAGTGTCAAATCCAACTTAAAAACTACTAAACTCAGATATATATTTTTTTTAAATGTAGTTTTCTAGATAGAGTTCTGAAATTTTAAATGCTTCATGATATCCGTCTTTAGATTTTAATAAATTTTTTTTAATTATTTACAGTAATACAGTTTGATGTGCTGTGGACTCAGTTTTTGAGAAATCAACAAGATATTCAATACAGTTAATGTTGAGAGTCGGAAGATGATATGAAAGTTTTATCTCACTGCAAGGGACAAGTTCTGAAATTTTCAGAGCTGTAACCCTAATGGTCTAATTTCTATGAATTTTTTAACAATTGGAACTTTGAACTGCTGCTATAGCGCCAACAGGAACAATGAGACGGCATGGCATGGGTTGCAGTTTTGAGAGGACCTGGACATGTGTGCCAAATTTGGTGCATTTTTAACCATGGGAAGTAGGCCATTTTGGGGAATAATAATAATACATATGCGATGGCAGCCATTTTGGGGAATGATAATAATACATATGCGATGGCAGCCATGCCCTATGCTCTGGCACTTTATGGCACATTGCCATGATTCACATCAGACCATTGGGACAATATAGCAATGTTGAAACAGTGCTATGAGCAATGACATTTAACAGTGTCATGGTATTGACAAGACATATGCTGTTAGCAAAGCTTGGTCAAAGTTAGTAGCTCTCTGTGTCCAGCACTATTTAACCCAATAACAGCATTTCAAATAAAAAACAATGTGGAACCATTTGTACAGACATATGGTAAAATATGTGTGTGTTGCTGACAAAGTATGTATTTGTAAAATAGGCCATTATAAGTATTATGGTAATAAGGAGACAGATTACATCCAACCGGTAGCACAGAAACACTAACAATAACATATGGTTCTTCAGTCTTGACAGGCTTACCCTTTGTAGGTTATGAAGGATAATAGTCATGTTTAGCTCCAAAACTATATCCATGACAATGTTATTAGCTTTGTAGTTGGGAGACACAACCATTTGTAATTTCATTAGTCTGTGGTGGCCATGTTTTTTAAGGTGCAGACTGTTCCTTTAAACGTTGTTAAGCTCTATTCAAATAGATACTGTGTGTAAAGTGTAGTGAGCACATCTTTAATGGTCTGCGAGGAAATGTGGTCTGACTGCTTTTCACAAAATCCAAAAAAACAGAAAGTCCATCATGGCGTACTTTATAGGTTCTTGAGGCAAATATGTTCCTCATGAGGGCAGGGAAATTTCCAGCAATGTCCACATGTTTACATGGCACAGGACGCAGGGAGTGATCTTTCACAGTTGTTGTGTTTTGATGGGCTGGGATAGCTCCTCCTTTGGGTCTGTTGTTATGACACTTGTATGGCAGGGTGTGGCCTATGGGTGTCTATGCTCATGCAAAGTTGCATCTGTCTATGTATGTGTCCTAGCAATTGACACACATTGCTAAAGTTTTGGACATTCCCCCCGTGGCAGCTACTGGTATTACCGCTTACCAACTAACACTTAAAATCCAACTCCTCCTAGATGGTTCAACCAATCTTGATGCAAATTGGTAAGCAGCATCTGTAGACATAGTCCTTTGAAATCTCTTTTTGAAAATTCGGACCCTAACCCTGTACCAGGTTTATGAAGCTGTCCTCTACCCACTGTCTAATGCGGATGTTTGTTTATTTGTGTAAGGGCACGGTGGTTAAAGGAGCCAAACCCAGAAGCTGAGGAGCTGTTCCGCATGGTGGCTGAGGTTTTCATCTTCTGGTCCAAGTCTCACGTAAGCCTGTTTGGTAGATTAAGGGTCAACCTTAACCTCTGCCCTTAGCATCTGACCCATGACCCTGTCTGTGCTCTCCTCAGAACTTCAAACGTGAGGAGCAGAACTTTGTGGTTCAGAACGAGATCAATAACATGTCTTTCCTCATCACAGACACCAAGTCCAAGATGGCCAAGGTAAGATCTGATCCAGAGTCAGCTACACATGAGGAAACTGTTAATTATGACTATAGAATCTGATCCAGAGTCAGCTACACATGAGGAAACTGTTAATTATGACCTATGGAATCTGATCCAAAGTGTGTGTGTGTGTGTGTGTGTGTGTGTGTGTGTGTGTGAGAGTGTGTGTGTGTGTGTGGTGTGTTACTGTGCTATTGATATCTTCTCAATGGTAGAATCTTTCCAGTGGCTTTTGATTGTATCATCTGCTTTTGTATGTCCAGGTTCTGAAATACAAAGCAAATGGGACTAAAAGTTGATTAAACATTTAACATAAGATTTGCTTTTAAAACCTTGTATATGTTCTTAATCACACTTTTCTATTGCAACATAGCTCCATATGATAGAC
>JAVQIZ010004678.1:0-14424 GCA_036023535.2 Galaxias brevipinnis
CTCTGTGTGTGTGTGTGTGTGTGTGTGTGTGTGTGTGTGTGTGTGTGTGTGTGTGTGTGTGTGTGTGTGTGTGTGTGTGTGTGTGTGTGTGTGTGCGCGCGCGCAGCTCGTCGTGGGAGTCCGTCTTCAGTAGGAGCAGCGAAGCGGTGTCTCCCCAGCAGCTGCAGTGCTGCCGCCGGCTGGTCCATCTCTGCAGGAACTGTCTCCTGGTGGTCTACAAGTTTGTGTCAGAGTCCCGCGGCTCCCTGACGGGACTGAGCCCCGAGTGGGACGACACCAGGTGAGGACCCCCAGCCCCTTAACGACAGCGCTCCCTCAGCTCTGGAGAGTTCCCTGTGTTCTTTTTTCCGGTGGAAGTTCAAACGTTTCATGGTTTGTTTTAGTTCTATTTGGGAAAAAAATGATTTAAAATCGGAACACTGTGTTTGAACAATTTTCACACTTGTAATTGTTCTGTCAATAGCTTCACAAGAAGACGCACAAGCCCATACACACACACACACACACACACACACAAACACACAGTCAGACTAATATCTGAAGTGTTGCCGTATACCTCAGGGAACCTTTTCGCCCGACCTAACCTGAGAAAGACACCCATCTTAAGTAGCCTCCACCGTGGGATATCTCTTTGAAATCAACCCCTCTATGCTATTTTTAAAAAGCCCCCCCCTCCAAGGGAGTCTACGACGCCTCCGAACGACTGAACTTTTACAGCTCACGGGGGGGCCGTCGCCTGGGCCGAGGGTAGGGGGATAGAGTGGGCTGTTAACAGGAAATAATGACCCACAGATTAGCGCGCAGGTTAGCGGGGCCCCCTGAGGCACTCTTAATTCAATTAGAACCCAGATGAGCCGCGCCACAAATGACCTTACGAGAGCTGCTTTTTCCCGGACTGCGCTTTACATGATTCATAACCCCGCCGCCTGCTTAACAGGCTATCACTTTGCACGGAGAGAAGGAGGTGAAAAAAGAAAAAGCGAGGGAAAGGGACGGAGGGAGAAACCTGTGGGTTTGGAGTCTTTATGGGCTTCTAGTCACAGAAGGGGCCGTGTTACAGCGGGAAGCGCCTCTGGAGAAACTCGATGCTCCGTCTTTGACCACGCAGGCCGTGTCTTTGGGACGGACAGATGCTGGCGGGGTTTGGGGGGGGGGGGGATTTATAGCTGTTTCGGGTGAGGGTTTTAGCTCGATATACTATGTGAAAAGGGAATTGAGTGATTGGCCTGGGTGCATGAAAATGATATGTCTCCTTTTCCTGAAGGTGGATATATATTTTTTTTCTCTCTTCCTTTTTCTCTGCATTAAAAGCGTGTTGGTATGTCTCTCCTTGTCTTTTTGTGTGTTTATGTCTGTCTGTGTGTGTGTGTGTTTGTGTGTGTGTGTGTGTGTGTGTACGTGCTTATGTGTGTGTGTGTTGTATGAAAGCCTTCCATTGGCCGTTGGAGCAGCCTCCACCCATGGCTCGGCCTCTGCTGCTGCTTCTACCTCTGCCACTTCGCCCCTTGACGCAGGTCTTTCCTTGCTTTAGTTTGAACCCCTCTACCTCCGCTCCCCCCCACCCCACCCCTCCACCCCCACCCCCCACTGTCTCACGCTGTCATGGCTTCACCGCACTGCCTGCCGCCCGGACCCAGATATTCACATTTTAGCACACGCTACTACCAAACTTCAACTGCTGCTGGTCTGGTCTGGCCTGGCTGCTGCTGGGAATGTGCACTGGGAACAGGACCAATCTAGGCCAGCACAGTACGGTACGGTTCGGGCCAGTGGTGCGAAGCCCAATCAGAAATCAGAAATCTGGTCAGTGTCCAGACCTCTTTGATCACTTTTCTCCCTCTCCCTTTCTCCTGTAAAGCTCTGTGTAAATTGATTTAACTGAATCTAGCTGAGTGGTCACAGAGGTAAGGGGATAAGGAATGTATCCCAAATCAAACTGATAAAGCACCACGGTCTTGTGGGGGAAATTCACTGTTCCTCTTGTCGCGTCACAGACACAAAATGGCTGCCGCTGCGCTGCACGCTTCCCATTTTCACCACAGCAGCCATTTCCCCCTCTCTAAACCCACCCTTCCCCTCAGAGAATGACCCATTGTCACCCTCCACCCACTCCTCGGAGAGAAAGGATACCATTCAGGAGCGTCATGTACTACAAGCTGCTTCCGCTTGGCCCGGATGATGTGTTGAAATAATAAAGGTTTGTGTGTGTGTGTGTGGGGGGGGGAGTGTTTGTGTCTGAGACGACCACAGTCTTCCACCTGTCACCTGCCTCTCTCTAGTGACTTACCCAAAACACCCAAATCCCCCTACTTACAGCAAGGTAACCGTGGCACTGACCCCTCTTTGACCTTAACTCTTTGTGTGACCCGTTTCCCCTCACAAGTGCATGAATACTCACATAAAAAAAAAACATTCGAAACACACTTATCTACATGTACACCCCTAGAAACTTACAAAGACACAAGCCCTCTGTTGTGGTGAAGTAGCCCTCGGAGTGGGTGTGAGTGAGTGGGTGTGACTTGCCGTTGGAGGGTATCTCTATTGCCCGCCAAACAGGCCCACTCTCATCCCAGCGTCTCCTAGCTGTGGTGTGTGGTGGGTAGGTGTGTCCGTCTCCAGTCGGAGGAGGCCCCCCTCCCGTCTGCGTGGGGGCCGAGGAGGAATCTGAAGCCGGGTCCCTTTGTCCACTCCACGTCGTCCCCCACCAAAGACAATCCCCGGGAAACGCTCCCGACCGTCCTTTGAGTTTGTCTGCAGAGAAAGCCCTGTGATGACCAGGGTTAATTGAGGGTCCGTCGGCGAGCGTGGGCCGGAGATAACCTTCGCCCCCCCTCCTCCGCAGAGTGGCATCCGATGGCGTCAGCTCTCTCCTACCGATCCCTTCTGCCGTGGCCGCCGCGCTTCCCGTTCGCGCGCTCTCGCTCATTGGGCGTGGGAGACGCGTCGCCGTGGAAGACCTTGAAGCCTGTCAGGGAGCGAGGCGCCGCCAGCATAGGCAGAGGTGTCTCTCTGTGTGTGTGTCTGTAATGAGTGGAGAAGAGTCTCTCCCTGGATGAATGGGAGCGAAGCTAATGCGGAGTCCCATGTCGAGAGCGCTCTCCTGGGCTTTATAACTGGGCAGGTCGGCTGCTATGAACTCCTCCATGATCAGAAGATGAAGACCTGGAGTGCGTGTTCCGCAGGTCCAATTAAAAACAGCCCATGCAGACAGCTCACTCAGACGTGAGAACCCCCGCAACCCCCCACCAAACCCTTTCTCATATGTACATATATAGACATATACAGTATGCAATCCTCGGTGGACAGAATGTTCTCCGAGCGAAAAGCAGAGATGCTCTATGGAACACAATCACGCTCCATGTGCACGTTCAATATTTGACTTTTATTCTTTCTCTTTTTTCTCTCTGTCTTCTCCCAAGTGACATTTTCAAGGGCCATAGACATATCCAGTTACATATGGTAATGGCTTTGGAGGAGATACTTTACAGCAGTGCCTATGACACATCTCAGTGACATGGCGTGAGCGCGTGTGTGTGTGTGTGTGTGTGTGTGTGTGTGTGTTTGTGTGTGTGGCGCTTCTCATAAAGCTCCTAAAGTGGTGGAATCGGGGGGAGAAGAGCCGGCACAGAAAGAATAAGAACAACGTCATGAGAAACCATGGGGGTTTTGATATTACCCAGAGACATACACAGTCCTGTGACAAATGTCTGTCTAAATGTCACTTCTGAGACTCGGAGGAAATGGTGAGCGGCTGTTTGAAAGCAGTCCATATGTGAGAGTACATTAGCCAAATACGTGCTGCCCCTCTCACACGCTTAAGCGTGTGGTGGAGTTGCAAAGCAGGTAGTAAGCGAAGTACCAGGTAGTAAGCGGGGTACTCTTGAGTTCCACTGTGGTCGGGTTAAAAAAAAAAGAAAAGAAAAAATGAAAAACGTGCTTGACAAGTACCCGCGGCCCACTTGAGCCGTTTCAAGGACATTCTTGTTGAACTAAATGAAGTTAATTTGAATCCTCCCAACTCTCCTGGGTGGGGTTGTATGGCGGCGGATGCCCTCAGCGCTGGGTTTTTTTTCAGGTCGACTGTAGAAGTAGCCGCTCAGCTAATTTGTCCAGAAGGCATTTTGCCGGCGAGGGTTGTCACAGAGAAGTGTGCTATCTCTCTGCCCGCTCAAGATATTATTTTCATACGCCGCCATAATCCATATTAATAATGGGTGCTGTTCCAATAAGAGAGTCAAACGGAAATCCAAAGCAATTTGGCCAGACACTTTGTGGCGGCTCAGTGTTTACTTACAGCGGTGGGGATTGAACACTATTGTCAGTTGATAATTGCCTTTGGAGGAGCTTAAGCTACAAAAAATAAGGTTACATTCAACCTTTCACTCTTCTTTTTTTTATTTTTATCTTTCATCAAAACGCCATGGTGTTGAGGTGTATTCAGTCTTGTTGTCTCCTGGAACTCCAGTGCCTCCAGTGTATAGGCTGTCCCTAGCCCCTTGTCTGACAGAGTCAACCTGTCAGCCGTCAGCCATCTGAAGGGCCGCTGGTCCTGCTCTTAACCCGTTACCAAGGAGATTCCCCGTTTTCACAGCCTGTCTCGACCTGCCATCGGGCCTCATTCTTACCCTCACACATACTGCCCTTACAGACAGGCTCGTCCCTCTGCTCGCAGACCCAGGGGCCGTGTCAAAGGTCAACTGTAGAGAGAGACACTCGTTTTGGAAGTATATAGAGCATCCATATTCCATTTTATAACGTGAAGTAGTTGTATTGCTGTAAACATGCTCTGTCTCTTTAAAGTGGTAGCAGAGTGGCCAGAGACATGGTGAGGGTCAAACGCCCTGCTCTGGTCACGGTGACCTTTGCCGGTCTAATCCGCTCGTCCTGCACTGTCAAATCCTTTCTCCTCCACCACCTCCTCCTCTCCATCCCTCTCTCTCTCTCTCTCCTCCGTCTGTGCAGGTATCTGCTGCCAGTGACCTCCCAGTTCATCGTGAAGTGGCCTTCGTCCAGCTTTGGCCGTGTCTCCTCGGCTGCGCCGCGCTCCCGCAGCCTGTTCGCCGCCAGAATGGGCCACTTCTGAGGTCGCCACACCGCCAAGTCAGCCTCTGACCCCTGACCTCGGTGACCACCCTACCCCCAGGCCCCCCCCCCCCCCTCCCCCCCCTCCTCTTCCCCCAGCAGCAGCCGGTAACCAAGTGAACTGAGGACAGCATTGGCCAAAGCCTTGTGACTGTGACCATCCTAGTTTAGTCCGGCCCTGCCCAGCCCGGCCCAGCCTGGTCCACCGTCCAGTAGGGCCACTGTGAACTCCTTTCTTGGTGGTACCATGGGAGAACCCCCCCCCCCCCCTCTCTCTCATTGTACCTGCTGTATAATGCCTGCTCACTGTACACTTCAAGTACAGGTCATGGTACTGTAAAAGGGAAATAACGACTTTAACCTTATTTCATTTATTTAAAGATTCTCTTCATGCAGGGAATGCTGACGCAGAATGCAGTTGGAATGCTATCCATACTTTGTGAAGGCAAACACTTGTTATTTTGCGGGTTATGATAACAAATGCAGAATTTTCTTTTGGTGCTGTCTGTATTTATTTATTTGCTAACTTATTTGTTAACTTATGTGTTAACTTCAGAGGCTTTACATTTTATGAATTGAAGTCACTTTATGTGTTCATACAGTCTTACAACATACAGTGAATAGGTGCCCAGAAAAGCTAACTTGAGATTTAAATCCTAAATGTCAAAACACACGCTTTTGTTTTTTTTAGTGGCTGTTTGAAAACCAATGCAGAACTTAAGAGCAACACGACGTTTAGAAGGTTTAGTTTTTGAGCTAGCGAGCCAAGCTTTCCTGCTTCATAAAACAAAACTAAAGCAGACTTGCCACCACTTCTTTAGAAGCCAAATCCAGTCGCTCGTAAGAACACTCTAGTAATATGCACCTTGACGCTTCACAGAAAGACAGAGACATGACTCGCGGCTTCATGCAGTTTTGCGGCACAGTAGTTCTCGCATGTTTAGAAATAGTTCCTCACCCAGAAGTAGTATAGCCGTTAAGGACTCCTCATTTTGGAAATACTTGAATTTGTTTTCGTGCTCGTTATTGTGTATTTGTTCTTGTTTTTTTTTTGCTGCTCTCACAAATCTAAACTTAATGGTAAGATTTGTGGTCCTCTACACGTGTCTGTATTGATTGGACACGTATGGATTGTAAGGCACGTGATTGATTGCGCGTGTCCACAGTTGTGGATAGGAGACGGGGGGAGGGGGGCGTGGTGTTCTGTACGGTACTGTGACCGCACTGCTTTTGCCTGGCGTGACGAGCGCCGTACCCCTCCATGTTTTAGCAGGTGCCTCCCCCCTCCCATGGCCTCCCCCCTGCAGGTACAAGTGCCAGAGCAAACTGCGACGTGCCAGAACCGCCAGCGATGGCTTCACGTGTTGATTTGGTCTGCTATTAGGACTGTAATGTGACTTATCACTGTAGTACCTTCTGTTTAGTAAAGTATTTGAATATCATTAGAGAACGGTTCAGTGTTATATGTTTAGATAGTGTTCGGTTCCCCAATGATAGGTTTAAAAGGTGAGAGAAACTCCCAGAGAAGAAATCACTTAGTATGCATTTTACCACGGTGTTCTAATTGATAGGTATTGCAACAGTTTCTTTGCAAAAGAAAATTATTAAAACGTGTGCTCTCCCCATACTTACAGTTGATTCATAATGCCAAATCGTATTTCCTTTTTTTTTTCTTTTTTGCCTGAATTTGATCATAATTCCTTTTTCATTTGAGATGAAATTGTATGAATTTTTAAGTTTACATAGCAATAAAATGCCTAAACAAAAGTCCTGCATAGTGCTGTTTCTTCTTCTCCTAAATCATGTGAAACTGGTTCTGAATCTATTTGGCGAAGTCCCTACCTATGGTCAGTCTGCCACCCCAGTGCACGGTCAAAATGCTTTATCATGCTCTGCCACTTTCATTGCGATTCCCTATTGTGTTTGCATGAATGTCCTTTGATAGCACCCGGCTCTCTGCTCTGACTGGCTCTGGCCTTCAGTGTTCTCCCACTCCCCACTCTGTTCAAACAACTGTGAAGAGGATGACGCGCGTGACCCCTCACTACCATCCGCCGCAACCTGAGAAGGTGAAGGCTGCCGAGGCGACCTTGTTCTGTTCCAGCTCGGCCTACGTGCCCCAGTAAGAGAGGAGGGAGGGAGGGATGGGGGTGACCAGGCTTTATTTACCGCCCTGGAGCCAGGCTGGCGTCCAGCGTCCTCCGTCCTTTGACCTAGAGTCCCCCCTCCCACCCCTTCCTTCGCTGCCCCAACAACACGGCAGCCGACACTGACAGGCTGGCGGCCGGGCGCGTCACGCTGTCCAAAAATACCCTCCTCTCTCCCCCTCCTCTCTCCCCCCTGTCTACCGGCCTGCGCTGCTCTCTCCTGACCTCTACACCCCTCCCTCCGTCCCTCTCTCCCTTACCTGTCCTCGGTCCAGGCAGCTTTGCAGCAGTGCAGCGCGACCGTTTTCTCCTGTGGATGACCCATTTCCAGGACCTCAGCGTCTGAGTGTAAGCCCTGCCGCCTGCTCCCCACCCAGGGCCCTTTGGAGAGTGAAAATAGGCTGAGAGCCGTGTGAGAGGTGGATGGTTCAGACGAGATAAAGAAAAACCCACACACACGCTGACCAGCGAGGAAAGCTCACGAGATGGCGCCGTTTCAAAAACCTGGTGTGGTCACAATCCAACATTTTATCTGGCAGAGAGAAATGGAACTGTAATCATCTGTTCTGTAATTATGATTCATCGTTGAAAGTGTGCCCTCATTTCAATCTTTCTTCTTTTTTTTTCTTTTTTTTTGGATTGCTCAAACACACGTCGTATTCCTGCCATGCAAACATTTCTCACACGATTGGAGCACGTCGGTTTACCGAAAGTTAGCACTGTGTTCTCGACAAATGTGTTCATCTGAGGTGTGGTTGTGTGTGTGTGTTTGTGCACGTGTGTGTGTGTCTGTACACGGTGCCTGCCAGGGGACGCTTGAGCAATGACACCCTTCACGGGACCTAATCAGAGATGTGTGGTTTGCACCATCTTTCCTCTCAGCTGGGGGCCTGACTTCCAGTGAGAGACCGATAAACTACCAATACAAAAGAGGAAAAACCAGCACACTTCTGGGCCTGGGAAAAACAACAACAACCCAGCGCTGATAACAGCATTTGTCTCCCGCTCTGGCTTTAATTTTCATCCTGACATCCCGTCCACCCCTGTCGGCAGAGCTAATTCAAGGTGATTCTGGGTGTATTTATCCAGAGGTCACTCCATCGTTGTGTCTCCTCCAGCTGGCACAAAAGGCAACATCTATCAACAAACATATAAAAAAATGGCGTTTCCTGTAATAAAGTAAGAAGGAAATCTACACATAGGGAAAGCGTGAATGGGTTTCGCCCACCTCACACACACACACACACACACACATTCACAACCCCAATCATTATGTATTAGTTATAATCCCCTCGGTTGCTTGTCTTGCCCCGTTTTGAATTTCAATTGGAAGTGAGTCCTTCAAGATGCTCCAGCAGGACGCAGAGTGCCTCAATGGCTCTCGGCCTGTGATCCACGCGGAGGCAGCGGCTCCGTGCTCCGTGCCTGGGGGTCCGAGCGTTACAACGGGGCCCCCAACGGGCCCTTGCTGCTGAGCCTTGGGTTCGGTCTATACACACACACATGCTCCGGTCCGCTCCCCTCCCTTCCGCGAGCAGGTACAGCGGAGCCCGCCTCGTCCTCGCCTTTACAACGCTCGGCTCCATTTCAAAGCACCTCCCTCCCCGCCCCCTATCTGCCCGCAGCAAACGGAATATTGATAGAAAGGGCTGGTGGAGAGTCGGAGACTGACGCCTAACACGAGGAGGGAGAGAGAGGAGCCGGGGAGAGGTGGCGGTACTTCTCTGGGCTGGATTAACACTACTGAGATGGAGGGGAGCGAGGGAGGGAGAAACGGTGGGAGGGGGGAGGGAGGGATGGGAGAGGATGGAGCCCGTCATCTCTTGGCCCTATTATGCAGCGGTGTCTTCAACTTTCCCCTCAGATCACTCTTCTAAGTCTCGCCGCAGAGGGAGACTCTGAAATGAAGGTGACAGAAAGAGAGAGAGTGAGAGAATACAGGGAACCGGGGGCCCCAACTGACAGACAGCCAGAGAGAGGGGAAGAGAGAGAGAGAGAGAGAGAGAGGGACAAGAGGAAGGAGCTCCCCGGAACAGGAGGAAATGAGAGCGTGGCGGACGGACGGAGGGACGGAGGGAGGGAGGGAGGGAGCTGAGCGGCTGCCCGGGGACTGCCTGTCCTCTCTCTGGCTGCTGCCCTGAGGGAGGGATTGAGACATCCTGGCGGATATTATCAATACATCCCCTCCAGCCAGGCTGCGAGACATGAAACGGGGAGGGCTGCTCTACCTATTAGTCGCCTGCTGAGCGGGGGGAGCCGGCCCGGGGAGGGGAGGGGAGGGAGGGAGGGAGGGAGGGAGAGGTGGGGGTTGGCAGCAGCTGTCGGCTGGCTCTCCACCGCCAGACAGACACCCTCCATCCATCCAGGCAGCCTGCACGTTCTCTCTCTCTCCCTCACTACTGTAACCTGTTAACTACTCTCTCTCCCTCTCTCTCTATCTCTCTCTCTCCCTCCCTTCCGTAACCTGTTAATTACTCTCTCTCTCCCTCCACCCTGTAACCTGTTAACTACTCTCTCTCTCCCTCCACCCTGTAACCTGTTAACTACTCTCTCTCTCCCTCCCTACTGTAACCTGTTAACTACTCTCTCTCCCTCTCTACTGTAATGTCTCTTTCTTTCTCTCTCTCTCTCTCTCTCTCCCTCTCCCTCTCTTTCTCCCAGCTCCGTGCCCTCCTCCCTCCCATCACCTTTATTGTCCTTTGTCTTGTGCCGCCCACCCTCCCGTTGGAGCAGAGATCTCCCTGGGAAACCCCTCCTCCGCACCTCTTCCCTGCCTCACTTCCCGTGCCAGCACACTGCCGCACGTCATCGCGTCTACGCTCCCCCCGGCTCCAGGAAGAGGGGGGTTGGTGGGGATGGTGGTGGTGGTGGTGGTGGTGGGGGGGGGGGGGGATGTAGTGTGCCCACGCCCACGTTCTGTGCCGGGCTCCCGGCCCTCTCCAGTAATTACGAGGGCTCCGCTGGCTCTAAGTGTTTCATTCGGCAGCCATCTCTCCTCTCTGACCTTGGGCGTGCGTGTGAAGGAGGCTTCTGTGAATGGCAGCAGACGGCTCTATTGACCGGTCACCCCCCTGTACTCGTTGCTCTCCCTATCCGTCTGCCGGCCTACTTGACTGACTCCGTCTTCTCTCTTTCTGCCACTTCACTCTCCTTATCTCTGCGCTTTACCTACTCCCTACTGCTGCTCCTTCTCTCCCTCCCTCTCTCCCTCTCCCTTTGTGTGTGTGTGTGTGTGTGTGTCTCTCTCTCCCTCTCTCTCCCTCTCTCTCTCTCTCTCTCTCTCGCGTGCTGTCGGTCTATTCATCTGTTATTCTCTCTACATCCCTCTGTTTATCTCACATTCTCTTTGACTCTGTCTCCCTGTTTCTTCTTGCTTTTTTGGGGGGCCCTCTCCTGCCCTTCTTCTGTCTGCGGATGTCGGCCTTGTGCTAGTCTGCCGGCGCACGGCGAACACATCAGACATCCCTTCGCTGAGCTGGGGGTCAAACGGCCATCAGAGGGAGGACGGAGACACCACGAGGTGAAGCGCTCCGTCTCTGAGTCAGACTGTTTGTCTGTGGGGCACTTCAACTGGGAGCCCACTCCGAGCTAACGTTGAACATGGGAGTTGGGTTGTACGTTTCAGCATCGAAACAAAACACATTCCCGCTGATAGGGATTGTCGAGTCACTGGTTACAGTGTGACCTGTACTTTCTAAATGACCTTTTGTCTGCATGAGACGGTCAGGGTGTGTGTTTAGCTGTACATAAATGTGCCTCTCTGGGGCTGTCTCTCCCTCTGGTCCGACCCGACTGGAGGAGCACTCACTGAAGGAGCACTCACTGAAACCTCCAGTCCTGGCGGCCATTTTGAACCTTTAAATAGCTTGCCCAGGTGTTCCCATGACCTCATCTCCCTCGGCGGCGAGGAAAACCTTTAAAACCGTGACCCTGATGGACTCCTCCTTACCGCGAGCTCTTTCTTTGTGTCTGGAGCACGTCATCCTTTCCATGGCGCCACTGGCAGCGTGTGTCTGTCAACGTAACAGGCCCTAGGTGCAGGTTATGGTAAGGGATAGCGGGCCCACTTTTCAACAACAACAAGGTGATGGACAGGGGTCACTGATAGTCATGACCTGTGAGGAAGACATCTCAGGTCACCGGGTTGAGGTCTGGCCGAGCAATCGGAGGTAAAAAAAAAACAAAAAAAACCCAGGTCTGGCGTGTCAAGTAGTCCAGGGAGTATTCTAGAAGCTTCAGTTCTATAGACCAAGTGCATTATGCAGCATGGTGTACAAACGTTACCCCTCACCTTTACTCGTTGTACAAGACGCAACTGAGATGTGAAAGTTTGAGATGTTTTTCTATGTTGTAGGAAGAGCATTAAGGCATGTGTTGATTCATCCTGTAGATTTTCCTTCCGTTGCTGCACAGAGGCAAGAGAAAGAGCTCCGACTGACTGTGGAACCATTTGAAATATAGGCTGTTTTCTTCTGTCCACGCCTCACAATCAATTCTACCATCTGTCAAATTAGTGCCAAGCACTACATTTCTTTTGATGTTTGAGGGACTAAAGAATTGTATTTATGTAGATTACACTAGCCAGACATGTAATGTCAAAATAGGTGTGATTTATGTGTGTGTATGTATTTCTGTGTGAGAGCGAGGGAGAGTGCAGAAGAGTGAGGGTTAGAGGGATGGAATCTCAATGTGTGTGTGTGTGTGTGTGTGTGTGTGTGTGTGTGTGTGTGTGTGTGTGTGAGCGTGTGTGAGTGTGTGTGTGTGTGTTTGTGTGTCTGTGTGCGCGACTGGGCAACCTATTTGTGTTGGCCATGAACGTGTGGTAATTTTGCATGAAATCACTTCAGTAAATATAGCTGTTATCTTGCTGCCATTATGAGTCAGAAGCTAGACTTCTGAAGCCTTTGCCTTGACTTGCCTGGAGGAAAACGTAGCCCATATCGTTCAAGGTCCTTCACAACTTCCCTGTACTTTTCTCCTTTATTAAACTTTCCCCTCTCAAAACCTCCAGCAGAGGGAATGCTGGTTTTGTCATGCCTAGCGTAAAGTAACTAGACCAGTAAAGCTACAAAATGGATTCCTTCCTTCAACTTCCGCACCAAACCTCGTGGAAACGTTTGAATGCTGAAACTGAAGTTAATTAGCCTTGTAACTCAAATATGAGTCATTTGTTACTTTCATCTTCGCCATCTTCATAGCAAACCTGAGCCACGCCGGCACACATAATTTCCGCAATCCTTATCCTGCCTCTGCAACTTGAAATAATTGGCCTCTTCAGTTCGGTCTGAAATTGTTGGAGTGTCTTTTGGATGAGTCGTTCTCAGCAGGAATATTTGTCCTTGACTTATCAGTACTGTTTGAAATGATCTCAATTAGAGAACATTTGCATAGAGCACTGGGGGCAAGTTCATTTAATAAGAAAAACATTAAAGAAAGCTACATTCATGGTCTCACTTTGAGTTGGTTAGACAAGGCAAGTGATTCGATACAATTAAAGATGGCAAGGTAAAAGCAGTTTAGATTATATATGCTATATAAATTACAATGAGGAAAAAAAAGCTTTTTTAGACTTGGCTCCATAGAAACACGCCATAGACAATGTAAACCTGGCCTCGCAGTTGTTTTCTAGGCCTTTAGAGGCCAAATGTAACTGTCAATACGTTTCCTGACAGAGCATGGTGAACAACAACCACTACTAACACACACTGTAGTAATCCTAAGTAAATGTCCACCATACATTTTGATTCATATTCATCTTAACAGACAGAAGTCCTAGATATGTAACTTGAACAGAGAACCAGAAGACTCCCTGGAGGCGGTGTAGTCTCCCAGAGCCTTCTTCCTCCACCCCCCACCCCCCCCCCCCTTCTCTGCGGGACAGAAGTACCAAAGAAGAACGCAAACCTTCGGAAGGCTTTAAGACGCCAGGAAAATGCCTAAGAGTGGGAGAACAACTGTAGCCTTGAGCTATTTGGATGGAGCCAGTGTTTACTGTAGGTGCTGATTTCACATGACAGCCTGTAACGGGAAGATGAATAAGCGGATTAATGGCCCTATTTCTGGACTCTGTTTCCCCAGCCAGACATGGCGCTTTGTGAAACGTTGCAGGCAGCACTTCTTTGACTGTCTCCTGGTTTCACGAGTACACTTTTTGTGGGGGGCAAACGCATCAGACAGGAAGTGATGAGGAGGAGGAGGAGGAGGAGGAGGAGGAGGATCATTTCCACGTCTGCGTCGGTGAACAAAAAAACGGGGAGAAAACGAAGAGGAAACGCCGCGACTTCAAATGCCGCCGAGACGAGAAGAAAGCGAAACGGGGAGAAGGATTTGAGCTCAGCTGTAGACGACGGCGAGCGCTCGCCCAAAGACGCCTTTTGTTTACCGTGTAATTATATCAATGGATGCACCCCGACGTCAATATGCACATGATCAGAGGCTTTGTGGGGCTTCGTGCGGAAGGAGACCGAGAAGCTGCCTGGAACTCAGGACAGCCTTCCCGCTAAACGCAGCCACTGACGCTTAATTGAGGCCGTCCTTAGTTCTCCCTCTGAGGAGATCCTAGCAGAGGACAAGCTGGTCTCCCGAGCACAGTGGAAACAGCCAGATGGAAGGGAAAAGAGGGAGAGGAAGAGAGAGACACACGGGGACGTGGAGAAAAAAGACGACAGACGGAAAACTAAACTGACAGAGGCAGGGAGACAGAAGGGTGAGGGAAAGTGAAGGCAGAACAAGGCCACTCCTCTCCCCCTGGATCCACGGCCGACTAATAACCAACACAGATCCTGGCCAGAGCTCTAAACCCAGGGGGATGGCGTGCCTAAACCCGGCCGCCATCCAACGAAACCCCCCGCTGTCTGTCTCCATCTCTGTCTGGGTCTGACTCCCAGGGCCTGCTCTGAGCTCTTCATTCCCTCCCAGAGCTGTCTGGGTCTCTGGGCTGTGGAGAGCCGTAAAGCCCCCCAGACGGTCAAGTGTTCACTGGGCTCTGTGCAGCACTAAACTAGGGGCTCCACTCAGACATAACACCGGCACGGTTAGCGAAAAGGTTAGCCACCGCTGCATCGCCCCTTTTTTCTCAGATGAGAGGATTATTATCTCGCACAGCCTGCAAACCTCTCTGGCGTGTTTTCGCTCTCTCCTCCTCTGTTTGGGTCTGTCTCTCTGTGTGTGTGTGTGTGTGTGTGTGTGTGTGTGT
>JAVQIZ010004681.1:0-48360 GCA_036023535.2 Galaxias brevipinnis
ACTTATTGGCTTTATTCTTGAATATAGCTAATATAGGGGCATCAGAGACACAATTTTTTTTCTGCTTATATTTTTTACTTCACTTGGGACTGTCTCTTGGTATTGCTGTTGCAGTTTTCTATGACAAAGGCAAACATTAAAAGTGACATTTATACAGAGTAAGCATGTTGCAGTTAAAAAAAAAAAAGATTGTTTGACCTCTTCGGTTCATACTCCCAGAACCACTATTTGTAGTGTTTACACCACGTTTCAGAAGAAGAAGACACATGTTACACACTGCTGGTGCTTACCTTGCACAGCGTACCCAGTTGGTGTGCTTGTTCAGCGAGTAGAGAAAGCGCTGCCTGTGAACGCTCCACACTTTGACCGACTTATCGTCTGCGGCAGTCACCAGATTCTGGCCATCGTGGGAGAAGCCGACACTTCTCACAGTGGCTGTGTGGGCTTTGAACACTGTTGACTCCCCATTGCTGACAAAAACAACAATATCAATAAAGGGCCTATAAGGAAACCGCTATGAGAAAGTATGTAGTGCATGTAACACTTCTATCTGTTATGACTATCTATAATCTGCTTTCATAATGTATTGGAAATCAGTGAATGTGGACCATTGGAACATGACTGGACATATTTCAACTGTTTTCCAAAAAGACAACTCAATGTCTTCAAAAGCAACATGTTGAGCATCAGCCACGTTAAGGATAAAGACAACTGATTTTCTTACGTGCTGGGTGTCCACAGTCGGACGGTCTTGTCCTTGGAAGCAGTGGCCACTAGGTCACCTGTGGGGGAGAACTGGACCCCGGTGATGACCTCATTGTGTCCCACAAAGCGGAATGCACTGGCCTTGGGACTAAAGTTCCATATCATCAGGCTCCTGTCTGCTGATCCGGTAGCTAGTGTTATGTACAGAGGCCGGGGACACAATACAAAAATAAAAATGAAATGACTCCAGACAATTAGAGGACACCTATGATAAAAATTTTGTGATACCATTTCACGCATTTGGAAAGTTGTGTGTAATGGGTGACTGAGTGGCAGCATTTTGAGATAAGAAAGCAAAAATTAAAGATAATCTAAAAATATTGAATGATGATTAACCTAGCTGTTGGTTGTTGGGGTTGAAGTCTGCACAGGTCACAGCATCTGTGTGGCCCTTGAAATGCCTCTCTAAGCTGGGGTCCTCCTACAATGACAGAATTGTGATGCTGATCACACTTAAAAGACATCTTAGTTATGGTCATGTCATGCACATCTTCATAAAGCTGCGTATTACTAGGGCTTTATTTTGTGTCAGATTTAAAGAGCAATAGGCCTGTTGTAAACGACATTCACGTTTAGCTTTGTAAAAATATGCATCATACTGTACATGTAAACCCTGTCAGTGAGAAAAGGTAAAACCAGTTTAGATATGCTTCCACTTGAAACTGGTGATTAAGCTACGGTAGAACTTCTAGTTCAACAAGCCAATTAGTGAATCCGCTCTGCAGAACAAGCTAACTTGCTAACAACATAACATTACTAGCTTGCCTCAAAGCTTTAGCCAGCATTGAGGAATGTCCTTGAGCACTGTAGCCCTTAAATAAAGTGAATATTGTTATTCACCATAACAGATGCCATTTCATGGGTTCCAGTCTTCAAATGTGCAAAGCATTCACTTTCTGAAAAACAAGTAGAAAGTTAACTTGCACTCCTGTTCCTTATTCACTCCCATCTTTCAAACAACAATGCTGCGCGCTAAACTTGTTCAGCCCTTGCTTGTTGATCACCGATATGCGATCCTTGGTCCCAACTTTATGATTTGAAAATACACTGGTTGTCTTTCGTCTTTCAAAATAGTGGCCAACGATCTATAACTCTATATGATTGCTTTTACCAATATGACCAAAGGGAATACGTAATCTACATTTGTAGCTAGGAACTAACGATAGTTAGCTAACCGAACTGCCACCGATTGAAGAAGGGAGGAGCAGGCGAAGCGTCTTCTGCTGCTAAGCAACTGGTTAGCCATCTCAGTCAAACTGAAGCGATGGCCAGCGGCTCCATATATTAGTACTAGCTTTGTTGATTGGCCATGAAACCGCGTGGATCAATCAGAGCCAAGTTTGTTAAACTTGGAAATTGATGTTTGATTCAGTTTGAAAAAAATGTCGTCCAAGCGGAGTATTGGAAACACAGAGGTAAAACGAAATGTCACATTTTATTTTCATATTGAGCGTTAGCTATCGTGGTAAAGGAAGTGCTACCCCTTGCTAGCTAACATCCATCACGGTAGTACTGGCAGTAGCCTTAGCCAGCAAACAGAAATTGTGACACAATAAATAGGCTGTGTGTTAGATATGCTAACATCAACTAAGGTACTCAATGTCAAGTCAGTTAACTTTGACCAAAGCTAGATCTGCTGTTTGTCTAAGCTCCAACTTTAGGCAGTGAGCAAAACATAGCAGTGCCAACGTGGCTAGCTATCTTACGTCGTTAGGCCAATGAGTTACACCTGCTTCGTAGAGGGACACTGTCGAAGCTGAGCCTGAGGCTAGCATCTATGTTGGCCAGCTTCATGACTGACTTAATGACCAGATATGTTTGTGTTTATCTTTTTTAGTAACTTTTTTTTTTGTCTGTTCATCTTTTCAAGTACCTGAAAAAGAGGATACCACAGAATCCCAAATATCAACATGTGAAAACAAGACTGGATACAGGTAAGTGAACTGACATGGCAATGGTGATTTCTAGGTGACAGTTTTCTACGTAAGCCATTGTTTGGAGTAACTCAATCCATGCTTCTGTGCATGTTGTTGTTTTTTAAGGCTGTAGCCTATCGAAGTATATGGAAAGGCTGGAAGATATCAAGAAAAGTAAGTCCATTTTAATGACTCTTAATCCCCTCCCATGGACACTATGCGTCACATTAACGCACTTAACATAATCTGAGCAATTCTTGTTAACTCTGTATATTTTTGCACACTTTTGTACAACATTACTTCTTTTAAAAACGGCACAGCTCTGCCACTTTTACATTTCTAATATTGCACATATTTTATTCATATAGTCATATTCTATTGTACTTTCTTTTTTTTTCTTTTTCTTTTGTATTTTTGTATATTTATACTTTTTGTAAACATTTCTCTTCATATTTTTATACATTTTAAGATTAGTTTGTTAATATAGCATTTAAAAGTTTATTTTTTAACTTAATTACTTGTATTGTGTTTATGTATGCACCATTTACAAAGCAAATTCCTTGTATGTGTAAACTTACCTGGCAATAAACCTGTTTCTGATTCTGATTCTGAAGTAGTCAGATTTTTAAACTATCGGCCTGGGATAAACTGACGCCGGAAGACATTTATTTTTTAGATATGGATTATAGTTCTTGTATGACACTAAACAACTTCACCATATTTGTATTATGGCACCTTTAGCAAGCACAGCTTTTTTTTGTGTTTTTTTTTTCCATTTAATTGAGCCCTATCTGGATTTTTTTTTGTTTAGATTACAGGTACAGAAAAGATGAACTCTTTAAACGCCTGAAAGTGACAACATTTGCACAGCTGGTAAGGTCTTGTCCAATTTGATGTTATGGTTGATGTTTCTGGTTTAGTAGCAGTGGCCAAAACTACAGAACATACTATCAGAGCACACTTGCCGTTTCCCCCAACTAATTGTTGATAAAAGCTCAACATACCTGAATCGTTGACACTGCAGCAAAACATGACTTAATTTTCCATGCTTATTCTTTTCTTTCTTTAAGCTCCAGCTACAGTCTTGTATTTCCTAATCAACCACTATTTTCCTTATTTCTTGGCAGGTAATTCAGGTAGCATCTGTATCGGACCTGAACAGCAGTGACTGCGATGGGGAAACACCCAGACTTGAAGGTAATGGCGTAATCTGTGGTGTGTATTGAATAAAAAATTGCTTGATGCCCTATTAAATGCAGCAACCAGTTAGTGATCACTTGGTGAGAACTCACAGTGGATGGCACACTGTTTTTTGGTGTATCTTCCAGACAACATGTCTGTGTTGTCGGATGCTGAGCGGGAACGTCTGTCTGAGCACCCCAACGGTTCCCCTCAGCCGCTGCCCACTCCTGGTCACCTGATTGAAAACAACAATGAATCTGGGGATGCAGGCCACTCCCCAAGATCGACACTTCAGAGGTGAAAACACAAGAGCACCCGTATCTCACACACACGCTCACTGCGGGGCGTCATGTGCACACACTTTCAGCTGTAGTCCAGTATCACACCTCTTTCATTAGCAGCATCACCTCACTCCGCTGGCCTGACACGCGTAGAATTTGTGTCGCGTCACAACCAACTCGTCTTCTCTTACACATATGAAGTTCTGACTCTTTGGCGCAACCCCGACCCATCATGCCAAGCACAGATACTGAAACTCTACACCCCTCTTTACATTCACCGCCCCCTCAGGGTCCACCCACTAACAACCCCCTCATTGGTCAGGTACAATAACCCTAGTCCTCTCCCTGGGGCCCTCCCGGCACTCCTCACCTCTGACAAGAGAAGGGGTGTGTAACTATATCGCCTCCTCTGGGGCCCACTGCAATGGTCTCTTTAATGGACCGTCTTTTAAGATCACCGTCACTCGGGGGGTTAGGGGGGCAAAGAAAGGACAGTGCTATAGTTAACCTACACAAAGGGGAGTGTTGCTGGATGGTTCTGTCATGTATAGTTCACTGTGAGATCACTGACTACTGCCTTGATGAATGTTGTCAAATCCTTTCCTGTGATAAGTGAGCTTTCCTGGTGTGGTTGGATCTATTTATATTCCTACATCTAGCAAGGCTAACGTTAACACGTTTGGAGTGCTGCCAAGGAACCTTGACCTAGGCCTGGCTATAACCTTTAACCTGCGACCCTTTACAGTGTAATAAGCGGCGTGGGAGAGCTGGATCTGGACAAGGGCGGACAGAAGGCGTTTAACCTGACCCCTGTGCCCACCCCGCGGCTTTTTGACCAACCCTACCCCGACTGCCCCTACCTGCTGCTGGACGTGCGGGACCGGGAGCAGTACAACCAGTGTCACATCATCAGTGGTAAGAGCACGCAACTCATCCCATTTGCGTAATGTCACCGAATAAATCTCATTAATCCACCTGTTATTAACCAGCCTACAGTTACCCCATCACCACCCTGTCACGGACTATGAACCCCTACACCAAGGAAGTACTGGATTATGTATCCTTTCACCTATATACAATTTATGTTTTTGGACAAAGTGCAATCTGTTCATTATTTTGGAGTGTAAACTTGAGAACTTGTATGTATGCCTCAAGATTTGCGAGCACCAAATTACTTGATTTTTACTGAAGCTTAACCACAGCCATAGAAAAATGCCCCAGGAAAGATAATCATTGTATATGATGAGGATGAGAGGATAGCCAGCCAAGCAGCCACCACTATGTGTGAGCGTGGCTTCGAAAACCTCTTCATGCTTTCAGGAGGCAAGTGTCATCTCCACGTTATTCACTACTTATAACAACGTCACAATGACAGTTTATTTAAAATAAGTCTTGTTTCATCCAAATAATTCTGTATTTATGTTGTACACGATTCATTTAGTTCAATAGAACACCTAATCCTGAAATCCATAGCCACCAGTTATAATTCTTCCACTGTGAACGGTAAAGTTATACTCCCATTAATACCCTTACGTCTTCTTCCAGGTCTGAAGGTGATCGCTCAGATGTTTCCCGAGGGGATAACTACAGGTACCATCCCCATCACCTGCCTGCCCTCTCCCATGGGGATGCTGGGGAGGAAGCGCTCCACGCCTCGACAGGTGTTTCAGGTGGCCGAGAGGAAGTGGAGATTCTGCTCGGACGACCTGGGAAAACTCCAGCACCATCTGGAGGAGATGCTTGTCCCCTCGGAGCCCAACAGTAAGACAACCTTATGTTTAACTTGCGGTTAGGCGCCAGGCAAGTGGAGCCATTGACTGATACATTTTTTTTTTTAATTTATTTATTTATTTTTTTACATTGTTTTTTTGTAAGGCTAAGCCATTTATAACCAGCTTATTGCCACAACGAGGTCAAGTCCATAGTCACTAGGCATAAAAATGTAAACCATTCAAACATGAGCGCTGAAATGGAGCGCAATCATGCCATAGGAAAGTATTGAAAAGGCATGGCTAGGTCAATTCTGATAAAAGATGATCTTCATCATTGCCCACACAGCCTTTTTTGTTCTCTTTGAGCCTCTAACCATTATCGAGGCAAATCTTTTTTGTGTGAGCCACGTAACAATGGTAGTGTGGGAATAATGTCTGCTCTTGTCTTTAGAACTACAGTGATCTACCTGACTGGGGCCAATGACAATTGTGTTCATCTTGTGTTCATCTTGTGTTCCAGGCCGCATGTCCAGCCGCATGTCCAGCAGCAGTGTCCAGTCCAAATCCTCGAGTGCCCGTTGTCGCCAGTCGTCCTCTCTGGCTAGCTGTGAGACTGTCCGAGCGCAGAGTAGCAGACCATGGAAATAAGCTTCACCAGCGTTCCCATGCCAACGGGGCCTTAGCGCATCTCTCAACACTAATAAAGTCTATTTCAGTATCCACAACCCTCTTGACTTCCATCATAGGGGCAGCCTTACCCACCATTCTTCACACAGGGGCACATTTGTTTGGTGTGTGTCTCGCATTTTCAAACATTTAATTTAGCTAATTGTCAGGGTTAAAAACTTTTTTTTTTTTTACCAATGCACTTAGCATTCATTAAGTACACATCAAGTGACCTTTCCCTGCACTAGTTGATCCTTGCAATAACCAGTGGCTTGTAGAATTATATATTTTGACATATAGATGTTTATTGTGGCTATCATATTTCAATAGAAGATTGGATATTGTCATGGCTTTTATTGATCTAGTCATCTACTAGCCACTCTGATATGTTTTTTTTTATATACATTCGATCACTTGTTTCCAAGGGGGTTAGATTGTCCAAAATTCCAAAAAGGTGATTAAGATTTCATTGGAAAGTAAAATAAGCACAAAGTAGAATGTATTAAACCTATTACATATAAATTATATTTTACACATGACCAGGTATTATTTTTCAGACAGGCACAGAACACATTTTAAAATTACGTTTTTTTTTTCTTTTTGATAGTCAATGTCAACTATAGGTATTAACAGATTTTCTGTCACCAAACCTTACCCACAGAAAGCCTTGTTTCGACATTGCTCGGTCTAATCGTGTACAGTGTTTCTACTTTATCCTCTCCAATGCATCCATATCTTTTCCCATTAAATAAATTGGTGTTTTAAATGCAGGAACATGTGGGAAAACTGAAGTCTTGCTAAGGTATTATTTTAACATAAGAGAATGTTATTGTTTTGGAATGTTAACAGTAATGCATTGTACTTGGCTTGTTTTTTTGTTTTGTTTTGGGGGGTTTTGAAAGCAGAAAATAAGTTGACAGGTCACGAGGCTTGGTGTAAATGTCTTGGGCTTGAGAGGTGAAATACATTTCCAGTTTTATTGTCTGATTCCTTTCTCTTGTGTGTTTTCCAAATATGGATATTTCTACTCAGAACTCTCAAGTTCTTTGCACCGTCAGAGGTAACCTCCAGTTTGTTTTTGTTTGTTTTTGTATGTGGCTGTCAAATAGAATAAATGTTTATTTTACAAAGCAGCTTTGTAAACTTTAATTAACAAATATTCTCAATTTCAATACTCTAACTAGGTTGAAAAAACATCCCCTATTAATTACCTGGTCAGTGTAGTCATGGATGTATTTACTTACTTGCTGTATCACCCTTTCAATACTATTCAGGTAAACTCTTAGAATGTGCCTCTAATTTATTTATCTGGTATACGTGGGTGGTTCACAGTGGCTCACAGTAGAGATATGTTAGAAATGCCTGATAACCCTTTCCGTATGTATAATATAATCAAAAACAAAGGTAGGTAGAATAATGTTGCTTTAATGGTCATTTTGATTGAAAAGCGATTTGTGAAGATGATGTAGACGCTTGCCTGGTCTATTATATTCATCAGGCAGACAAAATCCCTCTTTAGTTGGTGTTTTTGTTGGTGTGCTCCATGATGGCCATCAGAGCAAGCCAAGTCTCCTCGGCAGTGGGAAGGATCTGATTGGCTGGCAGGATAAAACCATAGCGACCAGTGTCCCTCAGCTCGAAGGTGAAGGAGTACTTGATCCCCTGGTTGTAGGTCCAGTCAACGGTGTTGCCACTTGCTTGGTCTGAGTTACAAGAGTATTATACAAATTACACAGTAAGATGGTATGTATATTATGAGATATTTCTAAATCAGTATCTTACAAAGAAATAGTTATTGCCATATTTTAAATAGCTAATAGTAGAACTATGACCCTGTATCCAAAATGATTATAATAATAATTAATTGTATTTAGTTTTAGCGCCTTTCTAAAGGACTCAAATCGCTTTTCAGATTGGTCGCCAGTTAAGTACAGACAACGAACGGTCAGACAGCTATCACTCACAGCAATCAGTCTGGGTGATACCACAGCAGCCAATCTGTGCCAGACTTGCTCACCCAACATGTTGCAACAGACTTGTTGACACACATCAGACACATACCGACTCCAGTTCTATTAGCAGTGCTTTGGTCAGGGCACTGATTAACCACATGTTTTTGATAGTGGGTGGAAACCGGAGCACACGGTGGAAACCCACACAAACACAGGGAGAACGTGCAAACTCCACACAGAAAGGCCCTTGGGTCAGCTGGGGTTCGAACCAGGACCTTCCTGCTGTGAGGTGCTAACCACTGAACCACCATGCTGCCAAATACATGCATGTCCTGAACGGGATAAAATGGGATGCTTGTTTCTTACTTACAGATAGTATTGATAATGCTGCCGTATGTGTAGGAAGTTCCATACAAGGAGGCAAGGTCAGTGATTGCCTTCTTGGCTAGTTCATGCTATTGTTAGATGGGAGAAATTATATCAGAGAATATCACATTCAAATCAGGAAGCAGTTAACTAAAGTAGGTCTGAGCCTTGCACAGGTGCTGCAGTACTTATCATATGTCAGTTATTTTTCCTTCAGCAAACAGTAGAGTAATTGGGTTTCTTTATTTGAGATAAAGTAATTGTTTTATAAACTAATAGCTATGAACCATATGTAAGAATAAGACTGACCTTCACTTGTTTTTGCCTAATACTGCTCTTGAACTAGACTCAACCTCGTTGAGACCTTAAACAAACACCTTAAACAAATACCTTTTCCCGTTTCAATAGAGCTGCTCAGTGTTAGGACTCACCAGCTCAACTTGATCCTTAACTGGGATGTTGGTGTAGCCATAGGGGTAAAGGAGCATCTGTGAGTAGCTGTGGATTGACAGGAAGGCCTTCAGGTTGCCGTGAGACTTCACAAAGTCCACAATGGCTTTGATCTCGGGCTCAGAGTGAGCACTGGGTCCACGGTAGGTCTCAGAGCAGGGATTGTCACTTGAGCCAGCAGCTGTGGAAGATAAAATTATAAGACAGCGATAATTAACTCAACACTGTTACTCCTACACAGGACAATATCCAGACAAAAATATACTTTGTCCAAAAAAAAGTGTAATAATTTACGTGAATAATTGTTCACATACTTCCAAAACCAGCATCCCAGTTTCTGTTGGGGTCGACTCCGTCGCAAGAAGAGCCAGGATTGGGCTTTCTGGTTTTACGCCACATACGGTTCTATCAGCAGGGACTATACAATTACTGCTTTGTTGTGGTCATTGCTAGAAGACAATATCTACAAAATGTCCATCTCACAAGGTAAGGGACTTTAGATTCATACACTGTTGTGGGTGTAGTAGTAGCCATCAGGGTTGACCACCATCTCCATGATGATATCCATTCGGTCTAGGATCGCAGTAAGGGCGGGGTCGCGTCCATAGTCTGTCACAATCTAGTTTATAAAGCATCTTGCTCAAACGTTAAGTTCAAAACTATTCTATTATTTCTTAAGTTGTCTACAGGGGCATGCATCATCATGGGTATAAACCAAACAGTATATTATTAATAAACAAGGCCCTTTGCAGTACTGCAAATAACCTTTTTGGCAAACCAGGCCCCACTGGCTGGCGTGATCCATTCCCTGGCGTGTATCCCAGTGTCAATCCAGATAGCAGGACGGTTGGTTCCACCAGTGCTGAACTAAAAATGGGTTGAAAACAAAATAAACTGCTGTAACGCAGCATGTATCAGCAAATAGCACTAATATCACATTATTACAATACCAATAAGATGTGAGCACCTTGAGAACATTCAGAGGGCGGCCTTCATAGCTTTTACCAATCACCGTCTTGCTGACCAGTTTAGGATTCTCCGCCACAAGCATGTCCTGGAAGTTATAGATCTAAAGAAACAGGTAAGCCAGTCAAAAAACAAAAAACATTTGATAAGTGGGATGTGTGTGTTAAACGTTACACATTGAGCCCATGTTAGAGGCCACCAGAGTTTGGTCAGCTATGGTTCCGACCTCACTCAACGTGTGGTAGTTGGCATAGTCATGGTCATCGGTGGTGGTTGGCTTGCCGGCACGAGCAGCAACCTTCATCCCTTCCTGTTCCTCCTCTAAAAGAACCTGTGAGTAAAGTAGAAACAAGTTTACAATAGAATTGTATGAAGCCTGTTATCTACACTTCACACACAAATTGCATGATTATCCTTTCATTTCTATTTCATATTCACATGTGTGAGCCAGTGTCAAGTGATATTTCACTACCTGCAGGTCCTTGATCATGATGGAGTACTGGATGTCCTGGGTCTCCAGGTAGGCTTTGACGGCCTGCAGGGTGTGGAAGGGCACTCTGATGTCCACAGGAGAGGCTACATCAGTGGGCTCTCTCCAGATGTCCAGCTGGGAGATTGAACATGCAGATCACAATGAAATAAGATAGTTTCAAAGTTTAGCTTCTGTGGGATAACACTGTTGTCGCACTTTAAAAATGAACGTCAGACTAATTAACAGTGCAGTGACTGGCATAGGGTGCAACATAGTTCTACATGTGTGGGGTTGAGTGCAAAGATAATGGCACACCTGAAATTGTTCCACCTCAGACAGACTTTGCACAAGGTAGAGCTGGTCCTCATCCCTCACAGTGATACGAAGCACCTGATCTCTGGGAAGATATCACATCGCAGCTAAACAAATTAGGATTACCGTTTTTCCATTGGAATGCAAAAGAAATGTAAGAAAACCACACATGGAACATTTTATTATAGTCTTGTGGAGATGTTCATCAAAAATTATGATATGTATGTGTAGCGTTCCATTACCAGGATTACACCATAATCCATTGAAACATCCTAATTATAATTTTGTCGGACAGAGAATAAGGTTAATATTTTATGCCTAACCCTACTTACCCGTCAAAGGTGTCCTTCCCGAAAACGGCAACCAACAGTGCGGCCACAATGCACAGCCCGTTCATCTTGAGCGATAGAGCAGAATTATGTTATGCCCAACAAGTTTTATGCTACAAGTTTTATGTGTCCAGTCTGGACACACTACCTGAAGATGACCTTGTTTGAGGTGTTTACCTCACCCACTTGTTTTCCCACACTACCTGATGTAACATTTGTGGAGCAGATTTTAAGTAGGATTAAAAAGAGAATCGGCCAGATGTCCACATTCATATACAATGTAGGAAAATTTGAATCATTTTCAATAACTGACCAATCCCATTACAGTAAAGTAAGTTAATTGCCAACATTTCCAACTATTTTTTAAGTTATGATCAAAATTGCATTTGTCAAATCAATTTCCCTGTTTGAAGTGGTGGAAAAATACAAATGCCGTTCATCACCTAAAGTCAAAAACAGAAGGTGAAAACACATAAAACATGTGAAACTGGGTCATCAAACCTTCAGAACTGGTCACATTTCAACTCTTCCCCTCTGTGTACCAGTGAAAGGCTACTTATTAACATAGGTATTGTCTTAAAAAGAGAAAGAACATTGTTCTTTAAACTGTGTGAAACTATTTTGAATTGCCTAAAAATTGGCAATGTAGAAATTCTTATGAACAACATACTATAAAAAAAAAGGCTAAATACGATTCCGTTCTGCAGAACATATACATTTTAGGTGAGTACCATTGGCTGTTCTGTTACACATATTGACCAAACAGGAGTGTAAATAGTATCCTCCTCAGAATATTTGTTGAATTTGAATGTACTAAACAAGTCTAATGGTAGTTATGAACAAGGACACATAATAAGGAAGTGACAGATACTAGACTAATATTACCCAGTAGGGGCATACTTTTACTTTTGGTAAACGGTAAATGTTATTTATGCTGTATGTGGGGGATTTACTCTGGCTTATATGAGTAGAGGAACATACGTTTTTTGAATAAAATATTATTTAGTGCACAATAGAATCCAGGACAAATGTAGGCAGAATAATATTTCTTTATTGGTCTATTTGTAGTATCTATACAGCTGTTTGGGAAGATTATGAAGATCATGTTGGCCTGGTCTAACAGTAGATACTGAAGATATTCAGGTAGACAGGTAGGTCATGCAGTCATGGACACATCCCTCTTTAGTTGGTGTTTTTATTGGTGTGCTCCATGATGGCCATCAGAGCAAGCCAAGTCTCCTCAGCAGTGGGAATGATCTGATTGGCTGGCAGGATAAAACCATAGCGACCAGTGTCCCTCAGCTCAAAGGTGTAGGAGTACTTGATCCCCTGGTTGTAGGTCCAGTCAATGGTGCCACCGCTAGCTTGGTCTGCAAAATAAAAAAGTATGTTTTACCATTCTGCAGTCCCCATTAAATTGACAGAATAAAGTCACTGCTAACATGTTTTGTAAATCCTGCAGGTCACGCTGGTGACATATGTGGTCATTTAAGTTTGAAAGGACTGGAATGAAAAGAGTGTAAATCAAAACATTGTTTACAAGGTGAGGCTACGGCAATGGGTGTTGATACTTACAGATAGTATTGATGATGCTGCCGTATCTGTAGCGGGTCCCGTACAGGGAGGCCAGGTCAGTGATGGCCTTCTTGGCGAGATCATCCTGTAGGCAACATGTATTTACTGTACATCCTACTAAAAACTGGTTTGTGCACTCACAGTAATTTTTCATGATCAGTCATGATTCCATCTGAGAAAAATGTTGTTATAAAAAGGAAATTGAGAAAAACAAAATGAATACTAAATGATGTGCTCTCACCAGCTCTCTCTGGTCCATCACAGGGGTTTTTGTGTAGCCATAGGGGTAGAGGAGCATCTGGGAGTAGGCGTGGATGGACACAAAGGCCTTCAGGTTGCCGTGAGACTTCACAAAGTCCACGATGGCTTTTACCTCGGGCTCAGAGTTAGCGCTGGGCCCACGGTAGGTCTCAGAGCAGGGGCTGCCACTGGCACCAGCACCTTAGAGAAGACCATGACACCACAAGGCAGAACAAACCAACAACAAAATGTAAACCTTTTTCATTTACCTTTACGATCATGTTAAATTTATATTGAGACAAACATACAACAACAACACTGCGGTTCAGGTAAATTATTTGAAATACCTCCAAAACCAGCATCCCAGTTCCTGTTGGGGTCAACTCCTACACAGGAAGAGCCAGGGTTGGGCTTCCTGGTCTTGCGCCACATGCGGTTCTGTTGAGACACGCAGATGTGACTCAAGATTGGTTCATTAGAGTTTTTATAGTCAAAGATGAAGAACATGTTATATTTAAATGCCAGAACGTTCAAGAGGGCAAGCTAAGTGTATATTTAAACATCAAATAACCTTGGAGTGATTGTATGTGAAATATCCTGTAGTTAATCTGCAGGGAGTGACTCACTGCAGTGTGGGTGTAGGAGAAACCATCGGGGTTGGTCACGATCTCCACGAAGATGTCCATCTTATTTAGGATAGCAGTCAGGGCAGGGTCGGTTCCAAAGTCCCTCACAATCTATTGGTTTGAAGCGTCACAACACATGCAAGAAATACAGTGATTATAGAGGTCAGAAGCCTTGAAGAATATCCTAGATAATCCAAGAGAGAGTAAAGGTTATGCACCTTCTTGGCGAACCAGGTGCCACTGGCCTGAGTGACCCACTCTCTGGAGTGGATACCAGTATCAATCCAGATGGCTGGGCGGTTGGTTCCACCAGTGCTGAACTGGAAATGAGAAAGGGGGGAAAACGTATCAAACTGTGACAAGCAAAGGTGGCAGATAGAAAACTTTTTTTGTTTGTAATGAATGGCAATATTGGATTAATGTGTTTTTAGTTTTGCTGACTGTGCATGTGTTGGCATTTTGCCCAATGTTTGTGTTATACCTTGAGCACATTAAGGGGACGGCCCTCATAGCTCTGGCCAATGACGATCTTGCTGACCAAATTAGGGTTCTCAGCCACCAGCATGTCCTGGAATTGGTAGATCTAAAGAAAAAAAAACAACCAGAATAACTTAATTTTTTTCGAGCAAATTATTAACAAGCAAATGTGGGCCTTGTGATTTATTAGTGCACCCAGACTGGAACATCTTGCCTGCGAATTTGCAATTGTTAGCTAACTCCGTTTAACAGATTTGAAGTGTGGATCACTTGTACTTGAATATTATGTCATAGATTTATTTAACTGAAAATAGTATGTTCATATTAATAGTCTTAATTAATACATTTGTAATTAATTTAATTTCTTATTTATGTTTTATTGTTCTGTATTTCATATTATGATTTAATTTAATAACTACTGTAGTAGTAGTATACTTATCTCCATAGTTAAAAGTAGGATAAAAACTGAAGTTGGTAATTCCTTAACATTTTAAAACTATTTTCCTCTCATTTCGATTTTTACTATACTCACTTCATTAATGGTGTGGTAGTTGGTGTAATCAAAGCTATCTGTATTTCTGGCCTGAGAACTACGAGCAGCAACCCTCTGCATCTGCTCCTGCTCCTTATCCAGAAGAACCTGTGGGCACATGACAAATCCACATTTAGATTCAAATTCATAGAAAAAAGTACACCTTAAACCTTTCAACTTTGAAATTGACATCAATTGCTTCATTTTGTCCCCAACCCCTGGAAAGTGTTTACCTGCAGGTCATCAATCATGATGGAGTACTGGATGTCCTGGGTCTCCAGGTAGGCTTTGACGGCCTGCAGGGTGTGGAAGGGCACTCTGATGTCCACAGGAGAGGCTACATCAGTAGGTCCCCTCCAGATGTCCAGCTGGGAGAATGATCAAAGGAAATATGACCAGCTCATCATCATCATGAGAAGGGTGATCGTATCAAGTGGTTGATCTACTATTGTGTCATTTGCCTTCTTCATTAGGTTGTGCATGAAAGATAATGCGTTTTCTGATGTCCATATGAGGTATAATACTTTATATATATATATATATATATAAATATATAAACGTTGTCAAAGCTGACCTGAAGCTGTTCCATGTCCTCCAAGTCCCGAATAAGAGCAAGCTGAACCTCATCTTTTGCAGTGATACGAAGGACCTGATCACTGTGAAGACATCAAAACTACACTGCGTCAGCCAATGTTAAGCAAACGTTGAAAATAAAAATGCTTCTTTGACTTTTACTTTCCATCTATATCAAATAAAAATTATAGTGTCCGTTGAAACTCTTATATGTGTTGGCAAGGAGATTCGTTCAGACCATTGTCTTTTGTAGATAGCCTAAAAAGCTTTAGCTTCACATAAATAATCTTAAATAAGCTCCACATACTGGCCAACAAATACCAGAAGTGAGAGGCATAGTCGTTACTTACCCTTCAAAGGTGTCATTGCCAAAAACAGCAACAACTAGCGCAGTCAAAACAAGAAGCCCCTTCATCGTGAGAGATAAAGTAGAGCTTCTGTACACAGGACCACAAGTATTTATGCCCTTAGTGGCCTGGGCCTTACCACAGCCTTGCCTAAGGCAGTGGAGGTGGGACTCCTGCTGCTCAGCTTCCCACACTTTTTCCGGACATAATGTGATATCCAAACATGCAATTTCTTCACCCCTTTCAACTTTTCCCCCACCATTTCTTGCTTAACTCTGCATACATATATATATATATATATATATATATATATATATATATATATAGTTTTCAGGCTCATTCTTGAGTTAATCTTTTGAACTTGAGAGACATGCCAAACTACTTGGCCCACAAGTTCATCACCAAATTAAGGCTTAAGCTTCAGCTTTTAGCCAACTGCCAACAGGAAATTGTGCTAAATTGAGGGTTGACGTGCTCCATGTTAGTTAACTTCCTCCTTGTTACAGTCAACACAACATTGTTGTCAGCAGTATGACACTAGAGCTATTCGTGAGCCTTTACATTGGAAAATTACAAATCGGGAGTCATAAACAACACATTTCCCTAAACTTTGCTGATTGCTTGAACCACTGATTCTCTTTCTATAAATTACAGGCTTTTCCAACATGGAAAATAGATGACGAAAATAGAACACTGTGTTGGTAATGGACTGATCAAATTTCACTAATTGCTTGCCGTTTCCATTGTCGGAAAATGTTTTTATGAAACCAGCCTTATATCACCAAAACACCTTATCTCCTGGTGGTTACTGATTTACATTTAAAATAGAAAATTACCCACCTTTTTACAAAGGTACATGAACTCAAATATAGTGCATACTGTTACAATCTATTGTTCAAATTTGAACTGCTGGTTCAGATTATGTGTGGAAGGGAACATTTTGCTGACAGCAAAGGCCAAAGGGTATACCCTTCGTTCTCCTATTTTTTTTATATACCACTCCAAATGGGTTAGGGTTGGGTTAGTGTTAGGGTCATTTCATGAATGGGTGAGAACTGAGTGACTTTGGTGTAATCTCCCTCAATCTTCTAATTTACAGCTCTTTTTCCTATGTTCAGGATTGTTCCTGAGGTTAGAACGATCAAATCATTATTGCTAAGGTTATTAAATACAGTCTCTAATAGTAATTTTTATAACCGATACCAGTTGGCATTTATAATATTATCATATAACTGCACATTCTATTCCACTAGCAACACATACTTATGAAGCCTTATAAATATGGTAAATTGGAAAGTTGCTGTTGTCAAACAAACTCCGCCCTTTTATACGCTGATTGGTAGCAATATACTCCTTTGTTTGTAAGTCAATTTCTATTGGTCTGGAGTTGAAGGACTATCGAGAGCGGAAGTCTTGTACTGGAGGCGGACTTTCAAGTGAGA
The DNA here is from genome assembly GCA_036023535.2 of Galaxias brevipinnis. Taxonomy (NCBI): domain Eukaryota; kingdom Metazoa; phylum Chordata; class Actinopteri; order Galaxiiformes; family Galaxiidae; genus Galaxias; species Galaxias brevipinnis. Next base: position 17,182 of record JAVQIZ010004681.1, read on the forward strand.
GTGTCAATGAACGGGACGGGGGGCTAAATTACAAAGAGAAACTGATTGTTTCTAAATACGTTTTTGCCAGTATTTTTGATAGTTTTCACAGTTTAACTTTCTTGTTGTTTCCACGGGTTCAAACAGGAAAATGGAGGTAGAGAGGGAAATAAAGAAGGTAAGTTGCCTATTTGACTAACCTGATAAGAGACTGTGGGTAACGCCCTGGGATGGGAAGGTTCCCTGTTTAATAAAGGTCAAGTGGCTAGGGTAGCTAGCTATATTTATACACTCATTCATTGTTATGGCATTGATATCATGTTAACACATTGTTCACATTGGCTCCATACAATTTTTAAGAGCGGGGGCGTGGATTAAAATTTGCTTAACGCTGACAGATCGCCTGCAAGTATTTACACATTTGTCCTATAAAAGTTACACAAAGCTGTTTTCCACGATGTTCTTCGTTTTCTTTTGTTTTCTAGCTAAAACTAAAAAGCGAACATGTCCCGCGAACAAACATCACCAGGCAGCAGAGCCTGACGCGCGTGCTGGTCTAATAATGAAGCAGCAGTCGACATTCTCTGCTGACAGCCAGGATAGATATATGCCCCCTCGGGCTTTATGTGTGACATCAGGATCGAGGTCTAATTTAAAAAGAAGTGTTTGCAACAGTTCAGCAATACTCTTTAAAATGTATCCTTTAAAAAAAATGTATTGCAGTAAAGTTAATCTTAACATTTAGGCCTAAAATGGTTGAATGAATTTGAAATTTTGATCTCATGCAAGAAGGTGCTGCTACATCGTGAATGATTTTTGATTGATTTGACAGATGCTGTTAGAAGTCAGTGGAATATATTATACTGCCACACAATGGGATGCTGTTTATCCACCTTGAGTTTTGTCTGTCAGCAAGAAGGTTTAATTTACTTAATGCCTCTGTTGATCAGTCATTTAGTGGGACTACCAAATCACTTCATCAGCATATGGCTCCCTTGTCAAACTGTGAATGTTGGTGACCATAGCCTGCCCACCAGGTGGCAATAGAAATTAAGCATTTTGATCTCAGCATTTGTGCTCTGTCTAAATTTAAATGTTACTCAATGCTTTTCCAATGATATGCTTACAATAACAGGCTTAATTGTAGTATTTTGAAAGGGTGGTTTTGTATTCATTCCTTGCCTAATAGGAAATGTGCTACAGTGTGTGTCTTCGGTACTAAGGCTGTTGAGTTACAGTACCGCCCACCACATTGACTGACTTGCCTTGTTCAACAGAAGCAATTGTTGAATGAGTCATTATACGGTGGATGCGAAAGGCTAGTTTGTTTAGCACTGTGTCAGCGCTGTGGAATGGCTCTGTTACCTTTTAATCTACTCATACCCTGTCGTCATTGATCACTATGTGCTCCTAATGGACTGTGAGGCTTAGGCCTCTGCTTTTGAGCTGTGTACACAAACGGAATCCAAAAATGGGCAATACCTCAGAAGTACTGTTTGAGAGGTTAAAAGGAAACTACTCTCAAATATTTAGATTTCCCCCAATAAATGAAGGAGGAAAAGATAGGCACGGTTTAAGGACTATAAAATGATTAAGAAAAGAACTATAATATACTATAATTTACTACTATCAGTTTCATTTTCAGAATTGTTTATTTTAGGCTCAATTCCAGTTATTGGGGAAGACTGGGGGAGAGGTATTTGAAATATTTGCAAAAGAGTTTTTCAGTAGGCTACCTGGTTTTTCTGGCTTGGGCCAGAAAAAACACATTCTCACAAGAGAAGAGTGTGTTGGACTCCCTCCACTGCATCCTAAAATACTTCACCATATATGGGCGCAGGCTTCCCTGACAGCTTAAGATGTACTGCGTCTTTGTTTGGCTCAGACGTCAGACTGAAAAATGTGAATGCAGGGGATAGAAGTCCACTGTGAACTCAAAGAGTCTTGTTTGACGTTTTAAAGAGTCACAAAGAGTGTTTAGTTTAGCAAATTGTCAAATGCATTGGTCAGCTGCAATAGCCCAGTAACATTATGTTTAAATCTGTTTGTTTTCATATAAAAAAATATCTGTTGTAATTGTATTCTTAACATCATCTGTCGCAGATGACCCTTGGCCATGACTTTGGTGCTGGGGCCTCGTGTCTAAAATGCAAGGACAAATGCGAGGGCTTTGAGCTGCACTTCTGGAGGTTGGTACCACTCTGCCCACTCAGCATGACTCATAAACATCTTTTTTCCAGACCCCCAAAAGAATGTGCTTTCTCAACAGCGGGGGTCAAAAGCTCAACATTACGCTGTCCCTGAAAGGTTTTGTCCCCTCTTCCAAACACTGAATGACTGGCCTACATAGTTCAGACTTCCTGTCTGATTTCCCTGTCTGGCTGTGCACACCAAGCTCTTTGTACTGGTGACTCATTAAACATAGTGGTGTTGTCCGGCACACTAGGCAAGCATTCTTGAGTTCCCTGCAATTATCCACACAGTTAGCTTTCCTGAAGACTGCTCAACAGGTGCCCCGGTGTCCACTGGGAGTGGTCGCCATGGCGACCGCCACCACACCGTGGTACTGGAGTGGTTGGGTCGCCATGGAAGGCTGTGTGAGACAGGCAGAAACAGTCCAGGCTGTAGACTTTAATCCATGTGCTGTGGTCTTGTGGGACCTGAAGGCTATGACCTAACCCTGGATGACTAATTAGACTGGTGACCTCACGTTTGCCTGCTTAGAAACATTTTTGACACACAAATCATCATTCTCTGTTATCTATGCCAGTGTGATTTTAACAGATGTCGAATTTTGTCACAATGTGTGAACCACTTTATATTGTTTAGGGAAAAGATCAGATTGGCGCACCTGCTTTTCTTCTTCTGCTCCACGTATGTGTCTGCTCATGCCAGAGCATGCCTTGCAGTACTAGCTGATGACATAATCTTTCAGGGGAAAGGGGGCCAGTATTGTCAAGGCATGGCAAAGCTACAACTATATACTGTACGCAGTTACTTTTGAGGGTCACACATTAAACACAAACGATCGTTAGAAATGAAAGAATTTGATTAGATTCATCATGTGCACAGTACAGTCGGCCACAAGCAACAGAAAGGGAAAAGATTAGTCATTTTCACGAGATTATTCACACCATTCCTTTTCGAATCCCTTGTGCAGGAAAATCTGCCGGAACTGCAAATGTGGCCTGACGGACCACGACGTCCCGATGAACTCCGAGGAGAACAAGAAGGTGGGCAAGCTGTTCGAGGACACCAAGTACACGGGCCTCATCGCCAAGCTGAAGACGGACGGCGTGCCCACCTACGGGGGCAACGTGGTCACCATCTCCCTGGCCGGCCCCACCACCGCAAGCCTCGTGCCGCCCAGCTCTGCCGCCGCCAGCGTTCTCCCTCCCCACGCCCCCGCTAGCACGGCTCCACCTCACGGCTCCCCTAGCTCTGCACCGCACCACGCCACCGCTAGCCCCGCACCAGGAGGCCCCCCGGCCCCAACCCCAAGCGCTGCGAGGGCTGCGGCCGTGCCCGTGTCGGTGGGCGTGGCGCAGGCCAACGTGGTGCCCGTCAGGAAGGACGCGCCCATGCAGTCGGTCACCTACGAGTGGGCGCCGCCAGGGGCCAACCAGTACTTGGTAACGCTTCACACACCACAGAGCTCTGCTTATTTCGCTTTTTAATACAGGTGACTGATAAAAGCAGCAGTATGTGGAAAACAAAAAGTTGTTCACAAAGGGGTTGCTAGCATTATCTCCTCATTGAAATAGGTTCCCTGAAACGTTGTGAGTACAAGGTTTGACTCCAGGACTTGTGATATGAACGTCTTTTGCTTAGCGCTCTAACAAAGTTTTATATTTAATCGCTTGGCATTTTATCAATCAGTGCATATTCTTAGAATACATTTAGGCATTTGTCCAATACGGTATTGTAGTTTAATCTTTCCTCCATTAGAGTTCAATGTCCCCTGAAACCCAAAGGTTCAGTGCCCCACAGTTCTGTAGATTCCATCTCATGGACCTCATGTTGCCCAAGTGGCCTAAAATAGTGATAATGACCATAAAGTCATTCAAATGATGTGCAGCAGCTGCCTGCCTCCACCATTGCTCCTTTAAGCAGGTCAGCCCGGCATGTGACCCTAACGTACTTCATGAGTCCAGGAGAGTCCCAGCCAGCCGACTCCCTTTTTTCTTACGTTCTCTGTTTGAAGTCCCTCTTCCACTGGACTTGGCTCCTCTATGTTACTCATTTTGTAATCTCTCCCTCTTAGCTAAACACCTGACCCGTTCTTCTCTCTGCTCTGTGGAGTGTAGGCAGTGCGCTACATCCAGCTCCTCCCCCCAGAGAAGCGTCCGGTGGCGGGCACGGAGGGTGCGGCCTACCGGCGGCAGCAGATGGCTCGTCAGCTGCCCGAGCACGACCAGGACCCGTCCATGTGCCACGAGCTGAGTCCAGCCGAGGTCAAGCTCATGCAGCAGTTTGTCCGCAAGTACAAAGACGAGGCCCTGGGCGTGGGCGACATCAGACTGCCGGAGGAGATGGCTAGAGGGGTCGGACTTGGGGACGGAGTTGGGTCAGGGGGTTGGGCTGGGCCTGGGGCTGGGGGAGTTGGGTCAGGGGCCGGGGCTGGGGCTGGGGGAGTTGGATCAGGGGCCGGGATTGGGGCCGGGGCTGGGGCCGGGGCTGGTGCTGGGCCATGGGGAGTTGGAGCAGGGGCTGGTGTTGGAGGTGCTGGAAGCGGTGGTGTTGGAGCAGAGTACGGCCCCAGGGCTGGGGTGGGGGTTGGAGTTGGGTATGGGCCTGGTGTTAGGGGTATTGGGGATGGTGCAGGTGCAGGGTATGGGCCAGGGGCTGGGACTGCTGGGACTGGCAGCATGGGACCTATCTCCATGGCTGGAGCTGGAGCTGGAGCTGGAGCTTCACCTTTGTCTGGACCAGGGGCTAGGGGGGCTGGGGTTGGGGCTGGAGCTGGTGCTGGAGCAGGGTATGGGCCAGGGGCCGGGGCTGGAGCAGGGTATGGGCCAGGGGCCGGGGGATCCGGGCCGGGATCTTCTATGGGAGGAAATGGTGGTCCAGGAAGTGTAGGTTCCACCGCCTTGGCTGGAGACATCGGAACGCCCGGAGCTGATCCAGCTGGACTCCCGGGTCAAAGCTTTGTAAGTTTAGATTCCAAGTTCCACCAAATATGTGTATATTACTTCCTGTGTCTGTTTGATTATATTAGAAACTGTGAGAGTGTGTTGTTGTATAGCTTGTTGAGGACTGTCGTGTGGGAATATTGAAACTACTATCTATGTTTTTTTGGGGTACTTAGTTTTCAAGATTACCTTCAAGTTCCATCAGGAGACATTTACATGGTCCCATCTCATAAAATAAGAGACACTTTCCTCAAATCATTCAAAGCTGTAGTAATGGGCATGTTTAACTTTAGCCGACCCATTCTTTTACTCCAGTTAAAGATTATACTTTCATTAGAACGAGAGAGTACTTGAACTCTTTTTCCAGCACTAGTTCTTGCAAGGTCCTGCCTTGGCCAGAAGATGGAGCCATGAGCCAGAACTTAGGCCAGTAGAATCTTCAGGGACTCAAGCAAAGCCAGCTGGTTTTTAGTTAGCTTGGCACGGTTGCAAAACAGTGTTTCCACTTAAAAGAAACTGGACGCACATAGATGTACCACAACCATCCAGACAATATGTAGGGCTTTATCGGAAATGCATTCTATACGGTACATAATGAAGAGGATGATCAGCATATTATTTGTGTTGCTACAGTGGTCTTAATTTTGGTTAAAGCTTGCCTTGTGTAGACCAGTTTGAAGATTGGGTGTCAAACCTTTTCAAACATATTGTTTAGTCAACTTAAATCTTTAAATTGTTTTTATTTTTTACTTTGTCTCCTCTGTACACTTCCTCCCCCGTTCCTTTATCTCCCTGACTTGAATCTATGTCCATCAACCCACGTCTCTAAATCTTCGTTTAGTCCAAAAGCATAGAACACAGCATAAAATATATATTTATTTTATTGACATCCAATAAAGATCTTAAATTCAAATACTCCAGTCCTTTCAGAGGATCCAAAGCCCTATCCCACAGCGTGGCCCTTCAGAGCCATCTCACCCTCCTCCTGTGTCTCCCGTCTCCCCCTCCAGTCCTGTCACCAGTGCCAGAAGCCCATGCGGCAGGGCGAGCCGGCAGTGTACGCCGAGCGGGCAGGCTACGACAAGCTGTGGCACCCGGCCTGCTTTGTGTGCTGCACCTGCTCCGAGCTGCTGGTGGACATGATCTACTTCCTGAAGAAGGGCAAGCTGTACTGCGGACGCCACTACGGCGACAGCGAGAAGCCCCGCTGCGGCGGCTGTGACGAGGTGAGCAGGGCTCCGTACAGAGAGGTCGGTGTGGCGCGCTGTAGACTTTAGCGCTGCACGCTGCACACCAATGTTGGAGTACTCCCCACTGGTGGTTGAGCCAGCAGCCAGAGCAGAAAGGAATTTGGGCATTAAACAAGTGTTGCATTCGCAGCGCAAGTGGGATTCTCTTTCTAGGCACTGCCATAGATGTCTGTTTCAAGAGACCCCAACTAGAGCAGCCCTTTCTGTACAAGTAGGAATGTAAACACATTTGAAATGACCCCCCCCCCCCCCTCGCGTGTGTGTGTGTGTGTGTGTGTGTGTGTGTATGTGTGTCCGTGTCCGTGTCTCCCTAGCTGATCTTCAGCAACGAGTACACCCAGGCGGAGAATCAGAACTGGCATCTGAAGCACTTCTGCTGTTTCGAGTGTGACTGTGTGCTGGCTGGTGAGACCTACGTCATGGAGGAGGACAAGCCTGTCTGCAAGCCGTGCTACATGAAGAGCCATGCCGTGGTAAGATAACACGTGGGTGTGTATTCACAGCAGTGGTGTATAGACAACCCAAAGGATGTAAAGACAACCCTTGCGTATAGATTGATGACTGAACCAGATAGGGCTTGAGGGAGACCTACCTTCCATGTTAACAGTTTCTCCTCCCCCTCTCTCCCCCTCCTCCTCCGCCCTCTGTGGAGCAGCGGTGTGCAGCGTGCCAGCAGCCCGTGGAGCCCGAGGCGCAGCGCGTGTCCTACGGGGAGCACCACTGGCACGCCGAGCCCCAGTGCTTCCAGTGCTCAGGCTGCTCCAAGTGCCTGATGGGGGAGCGCTTCATGGCGGTGCAGGGCTTCCTCTTCTGCTCTGTGGAGTGCAAGAAGAAGAAGAGCGCGGCCTAGGTGGTAAGGCCAAACGGAGGCCGAGAGCTAAAGCGCTGGTGCCCGAGCAGGAAAACGGCCTCGAAACCAGAGGAGACGAAGATGGCGACACCTGGGTGAGACGGTGAGCTGACCTCTGCTGCTCTTCAGCTGCACCTGGTAGAGTAACTGGGGGCTAAAGAACAGGAGAACGTGCCAGTAGGATTTGGGACCTCCTCCCCTCCGTTTCGTCCCAGTCACATGAGACTACTGCCTTCTTTTTTCTGCTTCACCTTTCAGCCTACACGTTCAGTTCTTGTATTACTTCAATGTGCGTTTGTATAACCGACTAGCACTGACCAATTGTGAGTTATTTTCCTCCAGCAGGTGAAACAAGTAGTGCCTATGTTACTCTTTGGCTTGCCTTGAATATATCAACCGGTGGTCTTTGTCAATCTGGTTAATTGTGCCAACATCTCAGATATTTCGTTCTACATTTACATTGCACTATTTCTTTTTTTATTTCTCAATGAGATTCATTTTAGTTCGCCCTGGGAAATTGCAGTCTCAGTTTTTGTTGTGAGTAGCTTTTGGTGCTACTTGGTAAACAACTGAAAGTGTTCTCGTTCAATGCCACTCCGCCCACACAGTGTACTACTGAGCTGCACCTCTGGGCTGCAGTATTATTAGCAACAACAGTGTTAACTGGCCCTGTGGAATAACTTCAAGAAAAAGCATAGCTTTTGCATGTTAAAAAAATAAAAAGAGAAATTACATTACACTGTCAAATTTGTGACCGAACTAGAGTTTAGGTGCCTGTACGCTAGGGAACACTCCAGTGTTCTTCTGTTGGCATAACTGTTGTGATGTTGTGGCTGACTGAGCATTTGCACACAAAACCAATGACAAACAATACAATACTATGATATTTATAATGGGTGTTTTCTACTGTATTCTGCCCCCTCTCTCCATCTTCAAATCGCCCCAGTACCCGTGTCAGTCCTGTCTTTGGTTTGCCTTTCTTTCAATGCAATAACTTGCACTTTATAATATTTTCCTTCACACTCTTAGACCCTAATAAATGTTTTTTGCAAGAGTTCTGTCGTCTTTTGGTTCATATGTACGGGCAGCTCTCTAAGTGTTAACGGCCTCTTGTTACGACTTCATGGGACAACTACAGTCGCTAACACGCTAACACAGCCCAAACTCCAACAGGGGCTTGGTTTTGCAAGCTACCTTTTTAAATGCAGCAGTTTCACACCGTTGGGACGTCTGGGTCTGCTAGTGAACGTTCCTTATGGAAAAAGGACGTCAGAACGTGTTGTTTTTACCTAGAGACTGTGGAAGCGCTGCACAATTCATGGAAGCCCCATCACTCTGCGAACCCCATTGTCCTGAATGGCAGCTGGCCCAAAGCAACGCTGCGTTTCCCTCCTTACACTCACCTCTACCAGAGCCAATAATGAGTGTGTCCTGGCAGCCTGCAGTTAACCCTGCTAGATGCAGGGTCTTTGTTCTAGTCCAACTGAAACTTGTATTGTGCTTAGGTTTTTATTGACACTTACATTTTCATGCAGTTCCAACAAAGGCCTAATATGTTACATTTAGTTTATCCCCATTGCATACGTCAAACGTGATGACACAGAGATGGAGAGGAGATTATCTAGTGGTCTCTCTCTCTCCGCAGCCAACCTCAGGTGTGGATGTGTGTGTGTGTGTGTGTGTGTATGCGTGCGCACGCATTTAGCCCTGGGAGAGATGGTGGATCCTGATAGAAAGCAGAATGCTGACAGACCTAAATAACTGACATGTGCAGAGCTAGAACATTCATTCCTTTCTCATCCAAAGTTTGATCTATAATGCTACAAAGAGACAACCAGGCAGCCAAGCTCGTTTGTGAAAGCTTTCTTCAAATGTAATCTCATATAAGATAACATTGGAAGGAAGTTAGCTGCTGGTAGGTATTTTCAATACATTTTGTGTGTGTAAGTAAACATGCAAACTTTCTAATACACTACAGTACAATAGCAAGAAAAGAGTCAGAGTCTCATGGAGAAAGAATGAGATCAAATTGTAAGTATTACTGTGCCATTCAGCCCCTTGGCTATACCCAGTGTCTTGAAGCAATCATGTAACAGAAATACTGACTAATATAGAAGCCTCTTTGTAAGCCCAATGAGCTTTGATCCCACGGTTACTGTTGACCAATGAGATTCAGCAACCACAGTGCTTCTCTCCTGTCAGAATTGTAGTGATCAGTGTCTTTATCACACAATATCTTTAGGACTTTACGGAAAAGGAAAACAGCCAATACAATCGTCATGCACAGCACGCAAATGGCTTAGGACTATTTTCAGATTTTCTGCAGAGGGAGCACTTTTACGTTCCTCTGGTGTTTGTCCTGTATGTGGTCACAAGTGTCAGGAGAGGTTCACCACCAAGTAGTGAGGTTAATATTGAGGTGAAACGTCTTACGGCAGCAGCAGTGCCATGTATTCATGGAGAATCCACTAGATAAAGATATGCTTAGCCGCATGGTCGCTACCTTGTTTCCCAGTCTACTCAATGGGTAGACAGTCAACAGACCTACCCTGCTTTAGGATGTGAGGAGGACATACTATCTCATCAGTGCAAGATGTGTTATGAGTGTTGCTAATTCCCTGGTGGAGGCCAGATGAACCTGTAGGCCTGCAACACCTCACACGGCGGCTGCATTGGCGGCCTCCTTTAAGATGAATGTCAGCTGTTAAGAAATACAAGTCTGTTGAACTAGGTAGGGAGGGAAAGAGGGAGGGAGAAGAGCTCGTTTCTTAGGAATGCCATAATGGTATGATGAGCTATGACCTGGAACAGTCTGTCTATCTTAACTGGTAGTCTGATAAGGGGGAGTGCAAGTTGTTGCATCGTGAACTTTAGTTTAGGGTTAGATTCATTACATGTAAATGTACTTATGAAAAAATATACTTCTAGCATCTGAATTTGTGTTTAACGGCATACAGTGTATCAGGGTTGATGAAAAAAAGACTCCAGAGTTTTATGGTTTTGTGTACAAAAGTGAATCCTCCCTGCAGGCAGGGAGCTGGAGTCAGGCGGGGGTGCTCATGAAAGGACAAAAAGAGGCACCGTCTGATCGACAGCTCCTTCACCTTCATGGATAAGGTGAAATTGTTTGTTACGATCCGTTATGACCTGAAGCAGCAGGTTACTTTGACGCAGGGCCAAGCGAAAACCACTAGAACTGGTTGAGAGAGTCCCTACTCGCTAATTATCCATCGATTGATTTGGAAATTTGGCTCGCTCAGATCCCCAAGAGCATGTCTGGTGGTGCTTGGCGCGTTTTGCCGATGGAGCACTTTGACTTGGCGTGGAGTGTGGATTACCATGAAGGATCATGTGGTTTGGCTCCAAGCGGTTTCACAGGGTTTTATGTTGTTCTCCTCGTTTCACCCCGCCTATCTTTTCTGTTCACCTGCACAAAGAACGAGCTGAAAGGACAGCTTTCCCCCCTTTTACTTTCTCTCTCTCTCTCTCTCTCTCTCTCTCTCTCTCTCTCTCTCTCTCTCTCATTATCTGAGTAACCTGTTGTTACGTTCTGTAATGTATCTTTGTTCTTTAAACATCAGCGTCCAGTTTTGAGTGGAGGGGACGTTTGGATTCGGTGCGCTGACTCCATGCTCCGTGCAGTACGGCAGCGAGGCCTGCTCCTAATGTGTGCATCTCTGTAGTCTCTCACTTAACAGTCAGACGGAAACCAGATTCATCCGCTGATTCATAGACTACAAAGAGACAAAGTGGAATGGCTCTGGCAGAGATATTCTGACCTCTGATAACAATAACGCTATGGAGGGTGTGCCCGAAGCACTCTTTCTATCAGATCTGTCTTTCATTCTGTCTTTAACGATCAATCTGTCTACCTTCTCTCTTTCTCTGGACTTCATTTATTGCAGGGTAGTAAGAGGGAAATGTTTCCGGCCAATAGAGGGCACCCTTTTTCCTCTGCACACTTTGTTATGTGTTAAATAGGACTTACGATGCTTGGTATGTCTCGACGTGGAAAACATTTTTCCTTACAATGCAGGCACACCTGTTGTGCAAAATGGCTGACATTCCTTTTCATTGTTGTTTCTTTATTTTTTAGTAGAAAGCTCAAAGACCACATTACTTTCACTCCACTTTGAAAGTGAATAATATTCAATACTTGTGAAAATAGCAATTAAAAAGCACACAACTGAACAATCTGTAAAGTACAGATGCTTCACAGACACATAGCTATTCCCTTACAACTGGATTCCTCTACCCTTCTTATGTGTAAAAAAGGAACTGTATACATTCCTCACAGATCTGCTTCTGACTGACAGTTAATCCTTAGTAATGGAGTCACGCTGAATATCCAGTCTGCCAGGTCGTTCCCCGGTCTATGTTTTTCATTGTTGACCTGTTTTAGACCAACATCCTGGGCTTTTTTTGACACTCTGATATTTCTTATAAATGTAAAATGAATTTATGGACGTAGAACGAGACAAAATGTTTTTTATATTGAGTTAGATACAACTGCTGCATCAACCCTGAGAGTCAAGTTGACCTACCTAACAACCAACGTCTTTCAGAACTCTAAAATAGCTACTAAAGTCTTAGTACACTCAACGAAGAGCAAATTGTAAATTCACTTCCTGATCCTCCATTTATGGAGAGGGCTCTAATCACTGTTTGCACAGCAGCTGTAAATCACAGGCTAACTGCCATTCTCATATTGCATGGTAAGACTAAAGTTGACTGAAGCAGGGCCTTGCTCATGGAGTCTCAAAGATGGAATGGAAAATGTGAACCATCTAGGTCTCTGGTGAAAGCAGGGTTTCAGGGACTGTTTAGAAAAAAAGTGACAGGTAGTTGACATACCCCTTGCTTGAACTCGTTTAGATCTTTGTATGCATGTCAACTTTTGTCTTCACACGAAACAGACCATGTTAAGATGAGCATAGGTTTAAGTCATAGTTGGCTGTTGTCATTAGCTTGGAAAAGGTATGGATAGACATGTCAATGTTTGATTAACTGTATAATACTTTCATACCCAGGGTTTAAGTAAGTACATTCAAATATCGTTTACATGCAAGTAATATATATTATTTCCTACAACCATATTGCAACGTTAACCGTTAACATGAGCCTTTGTACCCAGACTCTCATTACAAGTTTCCCTTTCCTGCCATTGTCAACCCGGGCTTCCTCTTTCCAAAGCTGGAATCTGGAAAAAGCTGTGCACAAAGGCAAGCCCTATTGTGCTCGTCCCCAGGCTGCAGTGCTAGCCTTAAGCAGTGATTGCCTTGTCACGGCCAAGTCTTTTTGGGTCGCTTGTACAGAGTGTATTTGTGAGAGGCACGGATGCTAGCCCATAACAATGTAATCATACAGTCCATTTTCACTCATATGTGTTTCAATGGTTTGGCAGCAGATTCCGGCAATGGGTAAATTGCCAAGCATCAACCCTACACATTGAATGTGATTTACATGTAATACTGTCTTGTGCAGGAAATATAGCTCAATTGACAGGAGTTAGTGTGTGAGTTGAGTTTGTATGCATTTGAGCACTTACTGGGTTCTGTTATTACTCTGCTTTTAATGAGAGAATTACACTACTCTGCCGAACGGAACGGAACAGTGGAAAAATGTGGAGAGTCTGTTGGAGAGCAGCACTTCATTCCTGGAAGGGAACAGTGCCCTCGTACTGAGGCACAGAGGGCCAGTGTGCCCGCACCAAACACGACTCCAACAAACCTCTGGTGTATGACTTCACAGGTGACCTGCCTAAAGTGCCTTAAACGCTGTGTAAACTAGACACTAGACACGTGCGAACTCTGTCTATGCGGTGTGGCGAGTCAACAAAACAAGTTTGGGTTTAGGAACTTTAAAATGTTAGCACTCTATGCTTGACTAAATGTTCTCCACGCGGGACATGTCTTGTTTGAAGTCTGTGACCCACAATCCCATATTGTTCATTTCTTCCACCTTTAATGGCATGCATAAATATTTTCTTTCAGTGAACCTCCATCCATCTTTGTAGGGATCCTATGGGCAGACCTAGATAAGAATTCCTGCACAGAGTTTGGCAAAACCCCGGAACTGATTTTAAGAGCTAGTAAACGTCCTCCGTAGGAATGTGAGGCTGCCTTGTATGGTCATAAAAATCGAGCGCCGCTTCTTTTTTATTCACTAAGCTTATTTTAGCAGGGATGGAGCAAGTTATGGAGCCAGTTTTGTCCCAAGCATGCGGTTGATAGGGGGACGAGGGAGGGAGGGAGGGAGGGAGGGAGGAGGCAGGGGGGAAGTGAGGAAGGGCAAAATGTTCCCCCCCCAAGACGTTTTAAAAGTGGAGGTATGGAACACCCCACACACACACACACACACTCACACACACTCACACCCTCAATTCTGCAACATACTGATACTGTACACACAGGACTCTGCATGCCTCCTGACCCGCCTCACATATCCCTGAGCAGTTGTATCTGGTGGTCTGCCAAGCCCTTTATGCCAGCTTTGTGTATACAGAGAGCAGGAGGACAGGCTGTGATATTTGGAGAACCGTCCGGGACCACGGCACCATGACCTCCGCTCCCATCTCCAGCGCGGAGGGTGCTACTGACATGTAGGTGCTGTGGGTACACACTCCACCACCAGGTTTCCACAGGAACGCCTCCCTGGCCGGGGGATTCCGTGGAAAGTCCATCAGTCTCTGCCTGGTACTCACTGGCTCCGTTCTCTGGCGTGGTCAGAGGGTGAAGTGTTATTCTTCTATAGGAAAGTTAGGTGTGGGCTTTTAGAGGTTAGGGGGTAAAGGGTGGGGTATGTGTGTGTTCAATACACCTCTACCACTAAATCTTCTTCTCTTAGTTCAGATGTTGAAGACGTCTCTCGTGACGGGAGAGAGGGAGAGTTTTTTTATTTCACAAATTCCCAGGGTGGATAATGAAGTGAGTGCCAGAACTGACACATTTCTCACCCCTCAGCCTTTGAACAGTGGAGACGCTTCACCTGCTACCCATAGACTTCAGCCAAAGGCCATACGCACGGAATATTCATTGAACGTTTCAAGGAGTTACACTGTTTGCTTTGATCGATGAGAACATGAAACCCTATACTTACATTGAGCAAAAGTAAACACAGGCTCATCAGGCACATACTTGCTTGAAGACAGAAGTATGGAGGCTGATAGCAAAAAAACAGAGTGGTATTTTTCATCGCTTTGTCAAGTGTTATAGTTGGGATGGTAATTATGTCCCTGAAGACCTTTCTATTTCTGAGAAGGATAAACTGTAAAATGAACGTCCACAGTTCAGTTTGTTATTATTCTTTTGTTCATGGAATTCTTATCAAACTAAATAAGAGACCTGTTCTGACAGGATTCCATTTCCTCCTCCCCAGACAATACACTGACTCATTCTGTGTTGTCGGTGCACTGGTTCATTCTTGTATGAAGAATGTTTTTCTGTTTGGATGTAAGGGACAAAACAAATTCAGTCAGCTAGGGGTCGATGCTTGACCCTTTTCCTCCCTGCAAAGTACCCAGAAGTGGTGTCATAACCATTTTTTTTAAACCTCGAGTGGCCTACAAAGCTTTACTAGATCTTGCAAATTCACATTTTAGGCTTCTGTTTGTACAGTTAATTTTTATCGTATTATATTCCCTGCAATCAGAACAATGTTCTACCAAAACAAACACAAAACACTTTTTTTTTTACTGTTGGACCCAGGTAATCCCTAAAATGGAATACTGTTGATGACCTACGACCCTAGTCAACCCCGCGATCAGTGGTGCTGGTTTAAGCACACATGTCTGAATGTATAACAGCTTTGTGTGGCCACTAGAGCTGAAGTTCATTTTTCTTTTTTGCTTTTTTTGCTTCTAGAAGGGCTTGAAACAGCAAGGTCAAAATAACTTTGGAATGCTGTAGCAAACTCTTTCAGAAGCAACAAAAATGAATGGTACTCATATTCCCTAATGAAAGGTTCTGATAAGCCAACTCGAACATTCCTTGGGAGTGTCTTAAACACTGAGGAAGCCCAGCTAAATCCTCCCCTGAGAAACGTAGACCTATGCTCTGAAGAACCCATTTGTATCGCAACTCTGTCACACCAACGTGTCATTGCGTCTGACTTGTGAAATAAAGCATTTACACAATTCTATCACATTACTGTTTTAGTTTCAATTTAAAGTGGCGCCCTGTCACTTGCTGATGTGCTAAATGTTACTGACATGCCAATGGGCGGGGTTAAAGCAGCTTCTGTACCGTAAATACGAACCACTGCAACTGTGGTGGACAAATCGAACAATTAAACAAATGGCTTGGCAGTGGACAAGGACTCCAATGCGTTCTTTTAGCTTCTCTCCGGCACTTTGAGAGTTGGAGGCATCTGTCTTTGTCTGTGTGATAAGCAGTGTCTCCCGGGCAGGGCCAACCTGCTCTGCATCATCTGTCAGCGGTCAGACGCCAGTCCCAGGCTCCCTCCACATTGCTGTCATTTTCCTGCCGTGAACTCACTCCCAACATCAGCCAGCCTCCCTGGAGCTGGTCGTTGCTTTCTAAAGAAGATTAGGAACCGACACCCCTGTTTTGGAGCAAAAAGCCACAGCCTACATTGAGATGTATCTATAGCAGACAGATACAGTAGACAGAGTCAGACCTTTGCTTGGCCAGTTTTTTGTAGATATTTTCCCTAAGATCTCAGTTCTCAGCAGTTAGTTGATACAATCGAGGCGAGACGTGTGAAAATCTGCTGTCATTCTTTGCGGCCTGTGTCATCTGACCTCTGGCTATATAAGCAGCTAAAATTGCTGAGACACATTCAGGCTTGATAGGCAGAGCCGAACTTGCCTTTTTTCTCACCAGCACAGCTTCCTCAAGGCATCGGAGCAACGTATCATGGCAACAGTCTGGCCTGCCAACCATTCCACAGTTGCAGAACAGTTATGTGGAGATAAACAAGTGTATTTGGGGCTGAAGACGACGGCTACTGGGGGAGATAGGAGTCTTCCACCTGTTTATTTTCACTGTCATCCACATTCTCATGTCAAATGCAATGTGTGACACAAAAAACTCTTTGCAAGGAAATGACATGATCTAAAGCTACAGTACGTAGCTTGCGAAGGAACTCGACAGGACCGCAGCCTGATTGATTCTGACACGCTGACTTCATTGCAAGTCAAAGTGATGGCAAACCAACTGTCCTCTCTGTCATCACCACCAGCACATGTGTCACGGGGGCTGGCTGTGTTTCTTTGTCGTACCCTGGCAGCAGCCTCTGATGACTGGCTCCTGTTTTCTCCTGCAGCTCTATGGCCCAGTGTTAGCCGGTCCGCAGTGGCTGGAAACAGTGGCCTATTGAGGCAGCCCCCGCGCTTTCCACAATGTCATTATCCAATCGCTGTCCACGTCTGGGTCTCACTCCCTCACTGGACTCCACTAAAGCAGATGGGGCGTGAAATCACTGCAAAGGGGGACACAGAATCACACACACACACACACACACACACACACAGTCTCAAGCTGACTCTAATGTACTGCGCACACACCCACGTCTGGACAGCTGGAAAATTCCTCGGCGTGACGCCTTTGACTTCAGGGAAAGGTATTCCCCCAAACCACACACGCAAAGCCCCTCGTATTAACACCAGCGCACACACACGCATACACACACACACACACACTCTGCCTCTTTGTTTGGCTTGAGGTAGCACAGCAAGTAACCTAGTGTGTAAAGAATGTGAGCCCCTCCCCATGCCTCCCTTCCTCCCCCTGGCTCTAGGTGGTACATTCCATATCCTGACTCCTGTAGGCCTGGACAGGATAGGAACATACTAGCAAACGGGGCTTACTTTCACTTATCACTGTCAGCGGAGTGGCAGCTGGTCAAGTGGAGGTGAATGGAGCCAGTTGGAGCTTTCAAACGGCACTTTTTGGGTTTAGGTTGCGACATTGCTGCTGTCCATTCTTTCTTGTCTAGACCTATGAGAAAGTGACACTGTCAGGCACACTGAATTGTTTGGATCTTTAATATGGAATTCACAAATAAGTGCAACGCTGTTTAAAACTCAAGAGACAAGAAAGACTGCTCAGACACCTCCAGAAAGTGTCGGATTGAAATGTCATCCGGAAAGGTTACCAATATCATAGATCAGTCAGAATCAATCAACACCTATGGATTCCCACAATCCAAACCTACCACACATATTTCTGGGTCCTGCAGTTCAGACAGGTGGGGCGCTACGTTTAATTTACACAGGTCCAGAGTGTCAATGCGCCCCGAGCACCAGTTGGGGGAACTCTTTTTCCCACGATGCATGTGATGGTTTTGTCAGCGCCTGTGTAAAGCCACCAACGTTTGTCTTCCAGAGGAGGACATATCAATAGCAGAGGCCCTTCTCTCCCCATGACAGTGTGGCTTTGGAGAGAACACTTGGCCTCTATCGCGGTAATAAATCCTTACAGCTCACAATGTAGTAAACCATGGTGCTTTGCAAGGAATTGCTGCTCGTAATTCTTTCACGGTCCTCATGTGAGGCTCCCTGTCTGTCGTTTTCTCTGTGTGTGCACACAGAGCCTCACCGGCTTCTCTCTCTCTGTTTGTGCCAATGCACCTTACTCTCTGTGTATTACTCTGTGTGTGCGTGTGTGTGTGTGTGTGGGTGTGTGTGTGAGTGCGTGTGCATGTGAGTGTGTGTGTGTGCGTGTCTGAGGGAGGGAGGGAAGCACAAAAGTAAAGTAACGTGTGTGTGCATGAATGTTTCTGAGAGCGTTTTCCCTGGCTGAGCCACACCTGGTAGAACCACGCCAACCGTTTCTACGGCGGCCAGATGAGGCCAGTTAGGACTGAGCTCAGGCGGAAAACACACAGTTACTCTTCTCCTGCCTGATGCAAAGGCATTGTCTCCACTCAGTTGTTTGAAGTATCACTCTTGGCGCCGTCGAGGCCATTCCTCCATATGTGGCCCATGTGCGGTTCATTTGCCCATCCAACATCCAGCGTTTACATTGCCTGACAGCCCCTGTGCTACCGGCCCTGGCGTCTGGGGGGCCTCCTCATAAGATAGGCAGAGGACACGTCATGGATCCTGTTGCACTGCGGGAGTCCACTTCACAAATCAGTTCGACTGGATCAGACAAAATTAAACAATGTAACCTGACGGCTCTCTTGGACTGGAGAAGAAAAGGCCAGACCGCCCTCGTCCAAAGCAGGCCTTTAGCGCGGTAACGCCTCCCCTCGAGACGAAAGCGTCCGCCGAAAGAAAAGGAGTCGTTATCCAGCGTGCAACCACCATATCGAAGCCAGCAGTCTGATATTTAGATGAATATTCGGGAAATGGAGAGGTCAGCTGGGGCGGCGTGAGCCAGGCTTTGATCATAACCAGAACTGGATTAATGCGCTAAGTGAATTAATTAGAACCGAGACAGATCTGGGCCCTCGGCCAACCACATCCCCCCACCAGCCCCATGTGAGAGGAGTCAGACCAGATGTGGTCACACTCACTTCCAAGGTCGTCCTCTCACATACCGTTTCCCCGTCTGACCCCACCCATTCTGCCCCCTGCCCCCATTGATGCTAGGAGACGGAGCATATTCTGCCCCCCCCCCCCCCCCATCAAATAAAGAAACCGCCCATACGTTTATTTACACGTCAAACCCAATCTGTTTATTCGGAGGACAGCCACGCACGCATGACAAGTCAAATTCGAGACACCTGTATGAACCCTAAATAATAATGCCACTCGTCTTGTGTTGAAGTCCAAGGCTCGGAATCTGAATCCAGTTTCACGTGCAGCGCACACGTTTCTCAGACAAATGTAAAGCAGATGAGGACAGCTCAAAGAGAAACCTAGTTCTGTACTATTAAAGCCCTGAACAATGCGGCCCATTGTTTGTTGTACACCAGCCACTGCAAGCTGATTGTGTGTGTCGAGGTGGATGGAAAATAGAGTGTGCTGAACAATAAACTGGAAAATGTTCCTCAACCTATTTGGCTATACCTCCCTGATTAGGTTATGGATGCGTTCACGGAGCCAGCGCTAGCTAGTAGCCCTCTGAAGCCTCTGCTGTTACAATGCCCGGAAGCTGAACGCCAAGGCTTCACTAGCGATGAGAGAACTCTCTCTGGGGTATTGTTTTCACATGGGGAGCTCCAGAACATGCCGTCATTTCCTGCGGCTACCGCTCCGCGCACAATACTCTCTGGAGGAGGACAATGCGAGCCAGAGGAGGAGGGGGGCAGCAGCGTGGATGTGTGCCTGGGTGGACGGGCCCATGGAAAGGTTTGCACACTTTGAGGAGCCCCGTTAGCATGGCTGTGTTCCACTAACAGATTGAGGAAATCCCAGCTCTTGACCCGTGGCCAGACACACGTGGTATGTTCCAACATGAGCCACATCCACCCATCTGGACCGAACCACGTGGACGTAGGGGTGTCCTCAGATGGTTTCATACAATGACCTTCCTCTTTGCCTATGCACAGGTCTGTCTGTCAAGTTGTTGGTTTTCCATGGATCTTTGCCCCTCTTTTGACTGAGATTGAAAGTGTGTTCCAGTAACCCTATGCATGGAACAGATGTGCAGAAGTGTCTGTGCGATTTATTTTGTGTGTGTGTGTCTGTCTGTGTGCGTATGTATTTATAAAAGAGGCCTTGTTTTTTAAGGGGGTTGATAGGGTTTCCCCTGTCAGGCTTTTGATAAACTTCCAATGGAATGATTTGACTTGGAGGCTTGGAGGCAGATGATTTTCATGAGTCACTTGTTATACACTCTGTCATGTGGCCTTTCCTCGTCCATTTGAATGAATCACGTTCTATTTCAAAGATTTTATTAGAACATTTTGGGAAACAAATATTATCATCACTCAATGTTCTTAATGAAGAAATTTGTCATCAGAAGTTGTATTATTTTGTGACCAAAGGATTAATGATGGACATGAATCATTTTTTTAAAATGTGCTAAAAGTAAATTAAACTGTCACCTTTTCAATCGTCTTTTTTCTCACAGACCATGAAGGGTGAGTTTTGAAAGATGACCTCGTTAAAGTACTGACGCCTGCTCTATACTGTAGGTGAAGCACTAATCCATGAATACATCTAAAACAAAACTAGCAGAGAAGTAGCCTCCCCATTGATTGTCACCATCATAACTGTCATTTGGAGACATCTGACCTGAAAAGGTAAGTGTGGTGTACCACATTCATTCTCTGCATATCTATATGTACAGTCATTCCATTGTGCAATTTCACAGAGCTGTTGATTGCTGGGATAAGTGCGGTGGTGCCTCTGTTGTCAGGGAGACCAGTCCTACGGGCCAAAGTCTCCACACATCCTGCCTCCAAACCCACAGTATTGCAGGGAAAGAGTGGCTCACCCCTCGGCTGAGTAACGCCCTTGCTACTGTCATGGCAACCCATTGCGACGGGCTGAGTGTGTTTGTGAAGGGCGTGGGGGAGGAGAGACAAGGGGGAGACACCGTGTTGACGGAGAAGGAGCTCCGGCAGGGGGCGGTGGTGGTGGAGGTGGAGGGGGGAGGACACACACCCTGTTCAGACTGTGCTGGATGTCAGCATGGTGTTGTGAAAGTTTGTGTGTGTGTGTGTATGCATACGTGTGTGTGTGTGTATGTGTGTGGAGTGAAACAGGGCTAATGAGTGTCTAGCATAGACCAAGGCCGAGCCATTTCCTCATTCTGGGGCAAGGGAACACAGTTGGCATAGAAGGACTGAGAGATGAAGAAAGGTTTCAGGCAGAGAGCCAAGGTCAAAGGGCAATTATCCTAAATACCTCCTGTCCTCTCCATCAAACATCGGGGGAGGGAGGGGACCCTTATCTTTATGTAGGATAAACTTGTAGGCTAGTTGACTAGACTGAACCCATGATGAAGCGCGTGTCTTCAAAGAGCCAAGGCCCATAAATAAACAGAAGCCATGCAGCCCTCTGAACTCTGCATGCACAATTGGAAGTGTCGTTCACCCATGTAATCTCTCTCTCTCTTACCCCATCCCTCTCCTTTTTTTCTCTCTCTCATTCTCTCTCTCACACGCTTTTTCTTTCTTTCACTCTCCCTCTGTTTTCTGTTTGAGGATGTTGTGTTGGCTATTTACCTAGTGGGCTCCTCTTCCTCTGTGCTCCATTCCAGGGTGAGCCCGTGCCAACACATGCACACAGACTGGAAAACACACTGCTGACACATGGAGACATCAAGAGAGGAAGGAGAGAGGGGGGGAGGGACGAAAAGCTAAATCCTATCATTTCTCATTACTCGCTGAAGGGAGGGGAAAAAAAGTTACAACACAAAAAAAAACACCCATGCTCCAGCATTTGGGTTGCTTCGACGTTGATGAGGCCCTCTGTTCAGCGGTAACGGCCGTGTGTTTCAGATCCCAGGTCTGTCCGGAGGGCACGCTCCGTGATGATAGAGCAGAGCCTTGTCTTCTCCCTGCATCACCAGACCCCGTGTTTGTGTGTGTTTTATTGTATCCAAGGCAAAGAGCCGCTCTTAGTTTCCATTCTCCGGCTCGGAGCAGCACTTTCCTGAACCGGAGCCAGGAAACTCTGTGCTGGCTTGGCAGAGTGATTGTGGGAAGACGCTGGGGCAAGGAGGGCCCGCTCGACAGGCTTTATATAGCCACGTTCCTTCCCAAAGACACCTCGGTCTGAGGCCAGCACTAACCGCTAACTCAGCGTGGAGAGAGAGAGAGAGAGAGAGAGAAAGAGAGAGAGACAGAGAGAGAGAGAGAGAGAGAGAGAGAGACGGGGGGAAAAAAGATAGCTGACATTGAAGATAAAAGGATAACAAAGGGAGCTCATAGGACGAGGCTATGGACCAGACCACCTGGTTTCCAGGGGAGTGCCACTGCATTTATCCTTCAGCGACAACCCTCACCCCTGCCTCACACTCTAGCCCTCACCCCTCCTGTTGGGAATGGGCCCGGCTGGTTGGGTGTGCTGTTTCTGCTGGTGGTCCCCTCTGATCAGAGTCCATGGGGTTGACCCCTGGGACAGGGGGCGCCTGACCGCCCAAGATAACACTCCTAATTTCATGTTCAGCTGCTCCACAAAAACAAAGCGTACTTCCTGGCCAGTGTTAATTAGCCCCCGGCTCTCGCGCCACTCCGGCTTCCACGGGCCAAAAGTTGACGAGGCTAGCGTGCCTTTTGGGTGTCTCTCTCTCTTACTCACATGCTCACACACCAATCCCACGCTATCAGTTTTGCGCCACTTCCTGAGTGGAGTGTTGTGGATGGCCTGACTCGCTCCAGCACCAAGTCCATGGCACAGTGGAATGGCCCATAAACAATCAGAGAGAAAGACAGAGAGAGAGAGAGAGAGAGAGAGAGAGAGAGAGAGAGAGAGAGCAGGAGAGAGGGGAGGTAGTGATTCCAAGGTAGTGAGCTCATACTAAGCTTGAAGGGTTTACGTAAAGCTGCAAATTTCAGCATGGCAAGGCTCTGGTGCCACTCATCAGATGTAGCTACGTAGTGTTATTTGGTGGTAGAGGTAGGATAGGGCTACCCTCACATTAGCTCCCTAGCCAGCCATGTAGCGTTACCAAACAGCATTAGTATTATGTGAGAGACAACCATTTGGCTCCAGTGAACAGATAATGCAACAGTCTCCGTTGGTTTGATGTGGAATTAAATGAATGCCAGTTTTCCGAGCTGGAAACAGCTAAGGAATAGCTACGCTGTGTCAAAGACCATCACGGACAAACGAGGGGAACATGTTCATAGAAAATGGAGGAAGCAGAGCTGTCTCTGAAAGTAGCTACAGTGACGCGGACGAGGAGCCCAAGGCCTTGGCTTTGCTCCCTGTTAAGAATGCACCCTGTTCTGTTGACACATGATTCAATCCTCCTCCCCGGCACTCGATGAAATAAATAAAAGAGGGGGAGGAGAGGACTCTCTGATCACAAAGCCAGCTTTGAACTGCGGTGAACTAGGAAAGTGTAGCCCCAAGATGACGGACGTTGCTTTTACTTCAAACACACATCCCAAAAAGGGAGTTGTATTTTCTTCAGTACACAACGAAACCTAATTTAAGTTGCCATTTGCCTAAAAAAAAGGCCCAGGCTTAAAATAATAATCTCCCACTCGCAATTTTTAAAATAATGTCGAGCTTCATGTGCAATGGATTTGCTAGAGTCGACATGTGTATGACATAGACTATAAGGAATGTCTACAAAACCGGACAGAATGTTTTATTTTTTCACAACTTTTCCTCTAGATGTCGAGAATGGATACCTCTTTGAAAACAACCTGTCTAGAAGTTTAAAACTCTTTCAGCAGGTTGGCTGAGGTAGCAGATCAAGAGTATTTTTATAGTCTGAATGTATGCAAATACATGACGTCATGCAATAGTACGTTTTTATGGCAACCATTTTGGCAACGTAGTGTAAGGCAAGTGCATACAAGTACTGCATTATCAGATGTGCCTTTTCCACAAGCAGTCGAAAATAGGTTGGAGTCTTGTGAAATTGATTGAGTGGCTGAAATATAAACAGATCTACATCTGTGAGATTTGATTGTTTTAAACAAATTAAAAGTTTAGCGACCTGACAAAACAATCCTGCATCTGAGTGAATGTCCATTCAAACAGACTTTGGCTCTCACAGATGCTGTAGCTACCACAAGGGGCACAATAATACGCTGAATCCGCTGTTAGATGATTTCTTAAACTTCTGTTCAAAGTCCAGTAATACTAGCAATTTCATTTAGCATATATTTAGATATTTATTGTAGAAGATGAACAGAAAGTTGTCAAGAGATTATCTAAACATCTTTGAAAATCTTCGTTCTGAAATGCCATCGCCATTGGTCATAAACATAATATTGCATGACGTAAAAACACAGGAGAAAATAAAATGTCAACATGCAGGATATAAAAATGCATTGTTAAATGCACTGTTAAATTACATTTCTTGCTGTCGAAAGACCTGAAGGTATTCAAAAAGTGTTTTTGCATCTCCCATTGATGATTAGTACCATCAGCTTCCAAAGTATCTGCATGCACCACATGGAAACGATAGTCTGCATTGTCCGAGTGCCCTTTGGAAACCCCACATGCAAAACGATCCCATTCCCAAGGCCACACCCTGATAAGGAACTATTTAGCTTTGTGCCTCCTCCTGTTTCACAACCAGTGACCAGTGTCATGTGTCTCTGCCTTTGTGGCTCTCCCTTCTCTCTGTTTCCCTCGTTCCCACACATCTGTCTTCGAGTTGCCTCGACACTCCTGTGCAGTGCACTGGAGCTAGCGCACCTCCTCCCTCCGTCCCTCGGAGAATGGGCAGCCTTTGAACTCCGCTGGGCCTGGCCCGGCCCTCCCACTCCCTCCCCAGGTTATGCTCATAAACAGAGGAAGTGTGTGGTCTCATATCGGCGGCCGCGGCCTCTTCTCTCACTCCTTGTTTTTTTCCAGGAATGTTCCTTGACCTCGTGAATGTAACAATAAGGCCCTGGCGGCCCACGCCCAGCGGCCCAAACACAAAGCCTGGATGTCACTGCATGGGGCTGAGGGCCTTGATCACCTTGTGGAACACTATAGGCTGACCTACGCCAACCATGTTTGACCCCCCGAACCTTTGACTGGGGTCAAGAGGAGACCTAGCCAGTGTGAAGCTCCCTTTAAACAACAGTGATTCGCGTGTGGTCTGTTTCACGTGGCCGTGAATGGCTGCATGGAGATAAGAAGATGTCCTGGTTTCTCTAACAAGGGTAGTGACGGAAGGAGACCTGATGGATCAGATATTCATGACTTCACCGGTAGCACACCTCAGTCAGCCGAGGACCAGGTGTTATCAGTGTCACTGTGGCCAACATCTCTCTGTCCTCCACACTGCCTTCATGTTCTGGTTTACATCCAGTCACATAACCAACTAAATCCTCTTCAAACATGGCACCACTCTGCCCAACTCTGATCTGGTTCTCCTCTGAACCTCCGTTGACAGGGAGGCAAAAGCAAATAGCAGGCATCTGGTGAGAGAGGGGGGGGACTTTGCATGCTAGATGAGAGCGTAATGAGTGAGCGAATTGAGTTTACCTCCTGAAGTGGACCCGAGTGCGTGTTTGTGGAACAAGGTGGGAAAGAAAGTGGGAGGAGGGGGGGGGGGCTCCTAAAAATATCCAGCCGAGCCGTTTACTCCGTCTTGCCTGAAGGTGGGAGAGAGAAGGAGAGCAACAGAGTGGGCTGTGTTTGCCCGCATACTGTGGTGGGACCGAGAAAAGGGAAGAGAGAGGTATACAGAGATACAGAGAGGCGGAGAACGGTGAGGGGGGGGGGGGGGGAAGGAAAAAAAGAGAGAGAGAGACGGGTAGGTGATTACAGACCGGACGGCCAGGCGTGCAGTTTCAGCGGAGGGAACTCCGTGCCGGCGAGGCCTGTGAGTCAGCGGCAGCCTCTTTTCTTTGACCCAACTCTGCGGTCGCAGCTCAACATGGCAACTGCCAGCGAGCAGCGTTGGTAGCCAATCCCTCATGCCACAGGGAGATTCCAAAATGGAAGCGTATCATGTTTTGAAATGAAAGCCAGATACGCGTCCTTGTCCTTAGTTTTAACCCAGGCTCCTTCCACTGGCATGGGGAAAAAGACACGCTGTCGCCACAAAGCTCAGCCAAACGGTGTAAAACGATACGAGGCAAATTCAGTAGGCAAACTGGAACGCTGAAGTTGATAAACAGAGATTTGGAAGTATGCTGTGTCTCAGTGCCTTAGGCGATCCCACTACAGAGAGGCATCAGGGAAGCAGAGGCTCCTGTAAAGGCAAGCTTTGTGCCCTCAAAAAGGAGGCACACAGTTGCATTTTGTATGAAAGCATCAATTCTGGTCTCCCAATGAAGGATCTCTGTGGAAAACTACCAGAACGTCTCTGGGTTAGTAAGCCTAACGTATTTTAGCCCTGATTTCAGTGCACACTTCATGTGTCTGTCAGGTGGGCTTGTTGCTGTGCCAGGGCCGGGGAATGCAGCGCACTTTCGATGTGAGATGCTCACAACAAAGTAAGGATTCTGCTGACAGAAGCTCCAGTATGAACATGATGCTGAGCAGATCAGATTAGATCTTTGCGCAATATTACTATTGCTGATCTGATATTGATATAAAGTCGATAAACCAACCATGTTGTTATGATGATTTTATTAATCATAATAAATAACAATGATGTTGCAGACATCTTGTTTTTGCCAAGTTTACATCAAATGTAGCATACCTGGCCTTGAGAAAAAGTGATAGAAATACTCATGCCTCATCAAAAATGCACATCCTTAAACACTTATTCAGAGCTCAGAACACGCCTGGAGTAGTTGACTGTATTTTTTCTTTTGCTAGAGATGCGGTTCTGGGCCTTAGCAGATGTTTGTAAATCTTCCTGAGGACTTGATGACATGCGTGGGGAGGAGGGTGTGGCATACCCATCCCATCATTTGTGTCAGGAATGAACGCATGACTAAGACTTTATAGATTGGAATAAGTGGGCTGCCGAAGAGCTAGGAAAACATACCATCCACTCATCTGCAGACATGCATTATGAGGTTTTAATGATACACATGAGGAAACCGCATATAGTATTTCTTATACACAACAATTTTCTTCTTCAGGTGCTGTCTCCTACCTCCATATGGGACATGGAAAATATGCATTGGAGAATGCAGTGAGGGGAAGAGATGAATGTTTAGCTTTTTTTTAAATACAGCAAAAACTGTGTTTTGTGTTTGTTTTTGCACCATGGGCTCCATCATGAAGCGCTCGCTAACAGGGAAAACCAAACATGCCGACTGTCTTTTCCCATTTCAGGTCCACTGTGCTTATAATGCTTGTATGACCTGTCCTGTAAGTCCTAATTTTGAGTGTGAGACATCAGTAAACAAAACGCTTCATTTCAAAGATTCACCTAGCCAGTCAACCAAAGTATCAGCAAGCTCATTATCACGACCACCTGTCAAAGACAGATATTATTGGTGAAAAGAATATATATGCCAAAAGTTGCAACAAATTGAAAACTTAATGAGGTGCCAACTGTTGAATCCAGGATGACTTGACACTAAAAACACAGCACCGGAATTCATACTCTGCATGGCCAAACTGCTACATACCTTCCATTGCTGTCATCCTTAAATTAGGGTCCATTGCAACCATTTCAAAATGTCTTGCACGTGATTTGAACAAACACACCACTTAAAAGAGCTTTTCCTTGCATGCCTCATATGAGATGAAGTCACACCCACTCTGCCTTGAGCTGTCTCTATCTATCTTGGCATGACAAGAGATGAGTGGGAATTAATAGCAAACAATATTGAAATTCCTAGCACTTAAAAGGCTGGCTTTCCTCTGTGTTGGTGTTTATAGAGCTTGACCACCTAAGATACTATTTTTTTTTTTTACAAGGTTTCTCTTTTAAACTGGCCAGTCCTGTGTTGTAAAAGAGCACAGCTGCTGCCTGGTTGGGGTGGCGTATTCACCTGTTCACTTCCCACAGGACAACAGGAAAGGACTTCATCCACAGACCAAAGGCTAACTGAGGTGAGCTGCCTGGCAACGTGGCCTACAGTAATAGATGGTTCAGTCTCATTGGCCTCTTTAAGAAGCAATAACAGTCACCAAAACAAAGAATAAAGGGTCTTAAAACAATTCAAAATCAACCTGCCTGTGACCCTGTGTTGGAAGCACTGAAAATGCACCAAAACA
The DNA here is from genome assembly GCA_036023535.2 of Galaxias brevipinnis. Classification (NCBI taxonomy): domain Eukaryota; kingdom Metazoa; phylum Chordata; class Actinopteri; order Galaxiiformes; family Galaxiidae; genus Galaxias; species Galaxias brevipinnis. The sequence goes on from JAVQIZ010004681.1 coordinate 45,052, forward strand.
GCAGCGTTGGTGACGTAGGGTATTAAAGTTTGGCTGCCTTTCGTAAACATTCGCAGGGTTTGTGAAGGGTTGCACAAGATTGCAATCTTGATCAGGGTTATTTTGGAAAATGGTTTGAGGGCTTCCTGAGTGCCTTGTGAGTTTTCCACAGTATACAAAATAAGGTGACCGCGTCAGTGCCTGAGTATGCTAGGCCTGTCAGAACACCAAAACATCCCACCCCACCCCCCGACTCTTTTCTTTCATTCCTCCATTCCTCCCCATGTATACCTGGCATTAAAGCCTCAACATGATGACGGTAGATAAACATCAAATTAAATCCACTTAAACACTTTTTTATGTGTTGTTTACGACTACATCCTTAGCCCTGTTTTTAAGGCAAAATCTACGGTATCCACTGGTCAATTCCGTGAACTCATCTAATTGTGGGAATGGTTTTATGAACTAATGTAACATACTGTAATTTGTGTATTTTTTCTAAACTACAGTGAAAAAATAAGAGTACCTTAACGTACATTTCTTTAAAGTGAAAAAAACAAACGCTACACCTGTGAGAGAGAGAAAAAATCAATAGTATTACAATTATGTTTTTGTATAAGAATTTGGAACAAGCCCTGTAGGCCTACTGCAAATACAACTATTGAAATCCCATTGAACTCTTTCACTGGAATAACCCACGGCCTGTCCAAAGTTCAAAGCCCTCCATGGTGGAAAGTGTTTTTGGATTTGAAGTATGTGTGTATTTAAAATGCACAATAACGTGTTAGCCTATAAAATATAAATAATTCTGTTTGAGGTCAACTTTGCTTCCTCTTCATTTCATTTCTCTCAATATCTCTTCTGGGTGCTAGAAGCATCGCGCAGTCAGTGCAGCAGCACAGACAATTGCTGACACTTGATAAGCACAAAACAACATAGGTTTAGGCAATCACAGTCCTCGAATTTGATGCCTAAAGGGCACTTAATTTATTGCCCCAAGCAGAGTCAGTCAGTGTACAGTAGATGACGACGGAATTCATCGTTATAGCTGGTTGCAAGCCACCATTGAAGACAAAGAAGAAGAAAAGTCAGTCAGTGGTAGAGTAGGGACACCTAGCATTATTGACAATGATTAATGAATAATAAAAACTCAAAACCAAGGATGTAATACGATGTCTTCTACAAAATCCATTTGAGAGGAGAACTTTGGTGGATAAACTGTCAAAGAGCTTGGCCCAGCTCAACACATGCTAGCGAAAAAGGTAAACCGTACATGCAAGGCTTGTCTCGTAACTGGTACAATGGAAAGGCTTATCTAGCTGATAGCAACCATGTAAATGTCCCATTTTGCTTCCCAGGCTTACTTTTTTAAATAGCAGGGAAAGATACCACATGGACTGCTACAGGAGTAAGGGAGTGGCGCACTGACTCTCTTCCAGTTTTTTCATGGAGAACAACCTTCAGGCATGTTCTCTGAAACTGTCTCCAGTCAAGGTTCCCATCACCACACCCACGACAACAGCAGAATCAGAGAGGTGCATCTTTACTTTACAGAGGATCACAATCTTTCTGAGGAACACCATGACACAGGATCGCCTGAATACTCTGGCTATGCTCTACATGGAAAAAGAAAACATATCAGAAACATTCCTGACTTCAATATTATTGTCATTGAGAGGTTTGCCACTCAGAAGGACAGACGGTTAAAATTCCTGTACAAATAAGTTGTCTACACACACACACACATTTCTCTGACCTTAGCACAAGATATCATCCAGCAATGTATGGCACTAGTGTTTTTGTATCAGAATACCTCAACTTTTTAATATTGGCATTAAATAATTACTGATAACTATTTTCAGAACACCGGTACCCTGCAATTTGTGTTAAATTGTATTGGAAGGGTTTTCTGAAAATGTATGAATATTGCACAGCCCCGCCTGGAATATGTATACAAACCAGCCGCCTCTAATTTGCTGACATTTGGGCTGTAACACCCAATCCTGTCCTTGGACTCTTTATGCACACACAGGTGCAGGGGATCGTAATGGGATGAGAAAGCAATAGTAACAGGTTGACTGTAGAAGTTGATGCAAAGTCGAGGCCTTAAACAAATGTATTTTTTATAATTATTATTATCCCTCACAATTAATATCACCTGGCTCGGGACAGTTTTCTTAAAACTGTATTCAAGCAAAAGTGAGTGCTAGCTTGTGTGTTATGTTAACGCAGTTGATGTCTAGTTGCGTTCGACCATGGATACATTCGTTGACGTTGCATATAAGAATTTGGTACCAGACATTCAATGAACATTATTGAACCTTATCATGATGATTCATAATTGTGTCCATAGGAAAGATTATGCATTAACAATTCCTCTTCCCCTAATTTGTTTTCCCAGAAGGAACAACCATCTGACTGCCAATCAGCAATTCACAATGTCTACCACAGAACACTTAATTTGATGTGATCAATTAACCAAGGAAACTGGCAGAAGCCATGTTGTTTTTTTTTGTTTGACTTCATCTGGGAATTTTGGTAAAACAGTGTGATACAAAGGCAGCAAGCAGCAAGTACATTGTAATTGGATTAACAAGGGCCAAGATTTTTTTTACCATGAAAGAATAGTGCAATATAAGAATGGGAACTAGAAATGTATTCCCCTGCGCAAATGCTATGTGATGCATCGAAGTTATTCAACTGACCGCCTTAGCGCGCAGAACCTACCCCTGCAGCACAAGCGGACTGCGGTCCAAACCCTGTTTGTTGACAAAGGGGGCTTATTGCCGCTAGATTGGTAGTGCCTCTTCATCATAATATAATGGTGGACACATATGACGATTAAGTACTACCGTTTGGTTTTATTTTCAACAAGGTCAGGCTTTCACCGACAATGCTTTTATGTGTTCAAAAAGTATGCATTTATAATTCAAAACAGGGTGGCATGAGCAGTAAGTTCTCCCTGCCAAAATGGGCTACCTCATACTATTCAATTGAGGTAGCCCATTTGGAGGGGAGGCTAAGTTTCAGTTGTATTTGATAATATGTGCTACAGGGAAGCCCACCTATAGGTTGCCGTCTCAAGGCATTGTTTTACTTTTTAACGATTCACTCAATACAAATTCCCCTTGCCTTCTTCCATCTTTCTTATTTCATGGAGATTTTTTCCTGCTCTGATTCTGTGTATGTCCGCGCAATTTGTAGCCAATGCCAGGCAATTACAGTATAATTTGAACAAGCTAACGCGTAACCTTGTGAGAGCTCCAAATCTAGCTAAAACCCTGTCTGCCAAGGTAACGGTAAATATATATTATATGATTGATTCGATAG